>OMKZ01011255.1:12117-43154 GCA_900302535.1 Neoniphon sammara | reverse complement strand
TAATTGTAAAAAAACAAAAAAAAAAAAAAAAAAAAAAAAAAAAAAAACCCGCCGGTTTTCATTGTCAGGTTAAGGGATTAAGAGAAACCTGGTTAACACAGTTGGATTTCTGCTGAAGAAACCTGATCACTTGCTCATGTAAGTCCTTAGTTGGATTTCTGAAAGGCGTTTTATGTCAAAGAAAAGCAATCAAACAACGAAATTGACACAATAAACACAATGCACAACACTAAAGACACTAAAAACTTCACTATCTCTTGTTGTTGCTTAAATCTTGGATCCACCTATATGGGAGGTTTCAATTTAAAGCCTAGGTCACACTAGATGATTTTAACACCAATTCTTAGTCTGACTGGACAATCCTGGGAGGATCAGGAGAGCAGGAGTGGGGGTGCAGGGAGGGGGGCTGGTGGAGGATCGTGTACTGGCCTGACAGTCAGCGCACGTTATCCTGTAGTGTGAAGAGGACTTTATAACCCCACAAGACTTCTTCAAATGTGTTTCACTGGGGTTTAGGTTTGACTTTTATTTTGGGTTCATGTTGTGTGAAGCAGGCCAAGACTCAAGACTGATGTCTGAAATCTGGCTGGGAGCAAAAAAAAAAAAACAGAGAATCAACTGGAAGAGAGGACACTTTCTACAACAGCTCCTGCTCCAGTAGATAGTTCACATCAGTAGACAATCTCCGCTCCACTTGATCAGCTCTTGACAAGTAGATATATAGTTTTATTTGGAGGAAAAAATCTCATATAAAATGGTATAAACTCAACAGTGTGCCTGGATGAACTCACTTATATCTGCAATTATTAAAATTTTAAAATTTTCAATTCTTCAGCTGTCATTGTAAATGACATTCAAAATGCATTTGTAATATGTATTCTTCACTGTCCTGTCATTGAACAATCTGACTCAAACTTTAAGAAAAACTCCACACCTGCAATGCAAGTTTTGAGATGTAAACTGGCACTTAGTGATATTTAATGATGAAATACAACAGTGCAGTTCAGTCAACATCTGAGCACATATGTGAGGTGGTGCCACGTTTATCTCACCATATCTGCCTCAGTATTCCCTCCAGTGATTAAAATGACCAGCCACTGTGGAAGGGTGATTGTCTTAAGATGTATCATTTGGTTAAATAAATAAATAAATAAATTCATCTGTTTAAAGGTGGATTTGAGACTTTCCGCCCCCTCCTCTCCACCACTCCCTTGCATTTTTAAAATCATGCAGTAGGCAGAAAGAAGCCCAAAAGTAGTGCAAAATTAGCATTTAATGGGATCGTCGTTTAATTATATGTCCTAGTCTATTTTTGACATTTTGCCTTGAAACTGCTCCACCAGGTGGCAGCAGCGAATAGCATCAAAAGTAGAACATCTTGCTCTTTGTCAGACAGCACAATTAGATACAGATTGTATGGAATCTAATGTAGTGAGCACCATTACCATTAAAGCCGTTTTTGTCTGTGATAATGGCGGTTAATCTGCTGCGAGCATGTTCCCCACACAGAGGGATTTACAGTTTGACCCTGATCAATGGTGCCCGACACCACACTAAATCTAATCACTGAATCTGAAAGATCAGTATAACTAGGTCAGTTGGGATTTTTGTAGAATCTAACTCTCATGGGCAAGATGCTCATTTTTACAGCAGCTGTACAGTTTAGATTCTGGATACAGCCTGTTCTCTTTACTCCCGCCTTACTGTATTTTGTTTTTATTAGCTGGCGTGTGCATATAGACCTGATCCTGATGTAAGAAGTCCTGACAATCCTTTATCACTTCAACTATCTCATTTACAGTAATAAAGAAGTAATAATGATAAGTAGTAGAAGAAGGAAGACCAAAGAGTAAATAGACATTCAGTCATCATGGAATTATTTTGAACTGAACAGCATATAATATTTTAGATGAGCTGGGTTTGATAAAACACAGAGCAAATTTGAGAGCAAATGGAATTGTTTTATCAATTTATATCGCATTTTTCTTTTTTCTTTCTTTTTTTTTTTTTTAATGGAGTAGCAGGACCAGTCGGGTTTGAGACTGTCAAGATGTCGCTAAAACAGCAAATGTCAAGCCTCAATTTCTGTTGTTTCAAAAGCAATTTCACCGGTTCATTCATATTCCCACTGCCTCACAGAAATCCAATTTAGGGACACTTTCAGCTACAGAGAATTTATGAAGTCCTTGAAATAATTTGCACTCAAAACAAACACTTACTGGTGTATCCTGGTGGCTTAGGAGGGCTAAGGCACCTGAGCTTGGGCAGACCAAGAGAATCAATAGTAAATGGGATAAACTTAACCCCGAGACACCAGCTGTTGAGCAAAACTGCTCCTGTGTTTGGGTGATCGGTGAGTCAGCCAAGCTGAGACAAAAGAGAGGGGAAAAAAGAGTTCCCCTGTAAAGGATGAAAAGAGGCGGGGGATTAGCTTGGAGAAGGGCCGGAGTGTGGCCGGCGCAAGTGTCACATGTGACATTAAAATTCACCTTGGCCTGCTGATAATGGGATTAAATGGCGCTTAAATTACGCTTTCATGAGGCACCTCAGACTTTCAGATGAACCTACGGCCTCATTTCTGGGATTAGCAGGGCCCCTGGGTGCCTCTTTACCGTGCTGTATATGCTACAGACTTATGATTAAAAATTGTAAGTTCAGCTGTCATGTCAACTACAGCAAGACAGTAAATCTGTGTGTGTGTGTGTGTGTGTGTGTGTGTGTATGTGTACTTTTTTGTATGCATGCCTGTGTGTATATGAAAATGACAAAAAACAAATCTGCAATGTTACATAATGTTTGCTGCTAGTTAAGAAATTAAGAATGTGTTGGTAAATATAGAAGAAAAATCTACCAGAAAACATTTTATGCAAAACTGTCACTGAGATGTTAAAGGATATGATGATGTGCCTAGATTTCATCTTGGGGTTGAAACCACTCTGGAAACACTCGACTTGAACATTCAGATCCATCTGTCCTGACTTCCAATATTGTCTTGACTCCTCTGTGTCCATCTTAATCTTCTCTTCTACAAATATAATGAATAAAAGGAGAATTATTAAACCACCCTAAATCTCAAACATCTATAATTTTCCATCTTCTATCTGAAAAGGATTATTTCGCACTTCTGTATAAGCCCGAGCCCCTAATGTGCTATCTAGTTAGAAATTTGTGCTGACCCTGTTACTCCTGCTTTCTCTCCTCCCCCACAGAAACATTTCCTTTGTCTACTTTCTCTCTCACTGCACACAAGGTTAACAGAGAGAGCACTTTGTGATGCAGCTCAGGTTGATGGTGTTTTACTGCTGTGTTGGTGCAGGTGTAGCGGCGTATACTACACTGCTTCTTTGAAAGGTTCCCCATAGGATCAACATTTTTAAAATAAATTGTGCTGGGACCTTAAATGATTTCTGTGCAATTAAAACAAATACCACTTTTATTCATCCTATCTCACACAGCAAACATACTGTGGCAGCCTAACAGCTGGTAGCTCTAAACAAAATTAATTAATTTCCAGGTGTCCAACTAGAGCTGGAACTTTTTGTTTAGAATAATTTTATGATCCGTAAACATGCATTTTGGTCTCACCTGTTTTTTGAAAAACAGTTGTAGGTATCATTTTGATTGTCATTTATGCCTGGTTATTAATTTTGCTATAACTTTGTTTTTGTTCATTTATGGTGCATATCGCTGCTGTCCAGAGAAAACCACATATCTCCAAAATGTCAACTTTTCAGAAACCAGGAAAAACAGTTTGTTTTTAGCTTGACATTTTTCAATTTATAAAATTAGATTTGTGAAGGTTTCATCAACCCCAAGGATTGTAAAACCTCCTGAACCCCCAGAAGAGCAGCTAAATATTCAAATTAAGTTAAAACATAAAAATCACCAAAATTGGAGATACAAGGTTTTGACTGGACAGCAACAATACGTATATATTTTTTAAATAGCACATTTAAACCATTGGTTTTCAACCCATCCCTGAAGTAGAAATCCTTAATACAAAAATTAAGAAAAGAAAAACAATTTATATATTAGCTTCCAAGAAAACAATTAAACATTTTTTATCCTTAGATATGCTATTTTATATTTACTTTGACGTTTTAATCTTTGGCTCTGACAAAGAAAAACGCCTCCAATAATTCCAAGTCCCAAATGACGGCAGTGGAACGAAGCATCTTTCACCTGAATCCTTTAGTTTGCTAATCGCTCACTGCAAATGAATCGTGTCACCGTTAAAAATCTATGAAAGACTATTGATTCACTTTCAGTCAGCTTAATTTTCAAACGCTTGCCAATGATTAAGAGACGTGTGAGGGTAATTGCATTCTCATTCACACCAGTTCATTAATGGCCACATGTTGGTGTGATTGTGTGCTGGAATTGATTTTTTGAATCCATTTGTACTCATTGAACAATGGTGGAAACTTGCATGGAATCTAATACAACAGGATGTAATAGTATGGGCTTTGTGTGCAGCATTTTAAACTTTGGACAAAAGATTATATGTCTTATTTTATTTATTTAATGCACATAATGATAGTAATAAGAAAAAGACAAAAAAGAAGGATTAAATCTATGTTGCTATTTTGAATACACTGAAATTAACATGTATTCAATAAGAATTGATATTATTAAACTATTAGTCAGGATACAAAATCAATTTTTACATCCGAAAGGTCTAAGTACATTTAGTGGCTAATGAATTGGAGTGACACAAATTAAGCACTGACAACTGGTGTAGGATGCTGAAACACAATCAATAGACCTTAATGAATTCCAGTGACATGATCAAGTTGGTATGGCAAGCTGCAATTTGCAAAGGCAAGTGGGTCTAGAGAGCGCTTTGTGCAGAAGTTACATTTACAACACAACAATATCCAGTTTAAAGGACGTTTTCCTCAAGTCTGAGCAGCTATTCAGCTGTTGGATGAATAACTTGCAACAATCACATCTGATTGTGATATCTGATTGTTTTGCCGATCACGTTCCTCCGGTTTCCTTCTCCTTCAATAATCTGTTGTTCCAAATGTTTCTCTGACAGGAAATAGTCCTTGTGGTATTCTTTGGTGTGGAATATTTTGTTCGGCTCTGGTCAGCAGGTTGCCGCAGTAAATATGTTGGCGTCTGGGGCAGACTACGCTTTGCCAGGAAGCCAATATCTATTATAGGTAGGTGCATGAGCCGCACACACGCACGCACGCACACACGCACACATACACACATGCACATGCACACGCACATCTTCATTAATGAGAATGTGTTGGCACAAGCACAGACTCTGACACACACAGACACACATCACTTATACAGTATTTGTAATTTGAATTTCATCCCAATAACTGCTCTGAAATGTTTGAAATTTGGCATGAAATCAAACCTCTCACTTTAATATTATTTGCTATCTTGAGCTTTCTACTTGTAAAATAGGATCACTTTAGAGGATGCAGTCAATTCTGAGCAATGAATATTAACTTTTTCCCCGAGAAATGGATATCTGACAGTTTCATAAATTTCTTAACAGAATTTTTGCAAATATTTCTTAACAAAACTCCTCTTACTGCATTTGGATACTCATTTAAAGCTACTCTGTCCATGTCTTTATAGACCTGATTGTAGTTGCTGCTTCAATTATCGTGCTGTCAGTGGGATCCAAAGGCCAGGTGTTTGCCACCTCTGCTGTTAGGTAAATATAAGGTGTTTGTGTGTGTGTATGTGTACAAAACAGCATCGGTTTAGTGTAAATACACAGTAAATGCTGAAACAATGCATTACTTTGCAGAGGTATACGCTTCCTGCAGATCCTGCGTATGCTCCATGTGGATCGGCAGGGAGGGACGTGGCGTCTCTTGGGCTCTGTTGTCTTCATCCATCGGCAGGTATAACACACTCTTCCAGGCTCAGCAGCGCATTTCAGGTTCAACAGAGCAGGCTGGAGGCTTTCTGTCAGCGGATTCCTAGCCTCCCTGTCATGTGTTCTTGTTATTTTGTGGCTATATGATTTCTGCCTGGGTAATGAAAGCATTCTCGGGTCTGTTATTAGGTGTTCAGGAAGGATTTCTGCTCAGTGAGGCACTTGCAATTTATTGGAACTCAAATGAGGAATGTTTCCGTCATTTGATTTCTCGCTCATTTGATTTCTAATAAATTGTAATTTTAAATGTCTGATAGTGTGTGGGAATCACTCCATTTTACTTACAGCTGCTGCTCTCTTCTACACACCTGTCACTCAAGTGTGCATAAGAGTATTTTTTCTCTTCTTGGCCATGTGCAACAGGCTTTGCAGTTCGTACCTTTTATTACATGTTAAAAACTGCAGTATGCCACAGAGCTGTAAGAGCCTGCATCAGGAAATATAGTGTGTGTTCATACACCAGGCAGTACTGCTGAAGTCAACCAATTATCTTCCACTGGAGCATGTTACACTGTGCTGTGCATCAACATACAAGGAAGAAGCGCAGTGATTTCCTAACTGTTGTGGTTTAGTCAATGCATAAATAAAATCTTTATGTTCAGTGATTCTCTTAGTTACAGCAACACTGTGCTACCACAGTGTTTTAAATTTTTAAACTCTACAGAGGTTCACTCATACTGCATACTTCCTTACATCCTCCTTGATGCAAAGTGCCAGTGCACTTGTTTCTGATTAACAGATTACTCTTTTACATCCCGTCATTTCACTGCAGAGTCAAGACGTCTGGCTCATTTTGCTGATTCCTAGTCAAATTAACTTTTGACACCTGAGGCCAGAAAGACTTTAGGTTACTGCAGACAAACACTCAGCTAACCAGTGAAGGTTAAATAGTTCAGAAAGTTTTTGCAGTATTAATTTAAATTCATTCTGCTACAACATCGCCCCTGGGCGCTAGCAACAGATATGGCTGTAGTCCTGCTGCATTATTATTTATTTATTTGTGTCTTTATTTATTTATTTATTTATTGCTAGAAGCTTGTCAGTTTACTTCAGCGAGTAATATATCAAGTAGTATAATGTACAGAGATATGGATATCTCAAAATGTGCCCCGAAAGGTTGAATCAATACTGAATAAATACTTCACTTTATACTTAACGGGTAAAAACAGGGTGGAGAACAACAGCATAGATAATATATAAGTTATAAGACAAGGATAATAGGAAAATAATTGAGAACAGAGCGAAGACAAAAGAAACAAAGAACAAGACAACAGCAATACAAGTAATTACAATAAATACTAATGATGGAAAATAAAGAAAGGAAATAAAAAGAGGACGAGGACAAACAGGAACCCATAATTCCAACCACAAGTCATCTTAAAAAATCACTGTAAGAAGGCACAAAGTGGTCTGTGGACTTTGATCATGAACAAAAAGGAGCTGTGGTTACCATGCAGCTCTGAAGGGACTCGCAAATGTTAGAAGAGCAGAAAAATAAGAATGTTGGTTGAAATGAGTGAGAGCTGAAATTGTAGGATCTGATAGCTTCATGTTCACAATATGCAAAACATGTCAGGTTAGAATCCCTGGTCTGCCTCACATACACATTAACACTCATATATATGCACAGGAACAAATAGATACGGACCCATACACCCTCACTGAAGTCCACACGCGTGTACACACGAGCACACAAATGTGCATTCATCTGTGCACACACGACAGTAAATCATATAATTAGACAGATTACAAGATTAGCTTTTGCCTTAAATAACAGAATAATGCAATTTATCAGCACAGAGAGAGAGAGAGAGAGAGAGAGAGAGTGAGAGATACAGATGGCTGCACACCAGTCTATTAAAATTATGAAGAAGCAGATTGTCAGGTGGTTTCACAGTTAACACTGGATCTATATTATATATGTCTTATTTTGTTTAATTCCATAAATGGTGGACATCTGCAAGCCATCCTGATTTTGAGCTTGTATTATAAGTAAATTTTTTTTTTTTTTTTTTTTTTTTTGCTCTGCTGGCAACACACCAAACAAGTCTGTAAAAGTGTTTGGGAGACTGCTATATGGAAGCACCTGAGAAATTGTGTGTCAGAAACAAACACCCAATACATTTGCAGGGAATAGCAAGTCTAGAGTGTGTGCAGAAGGCAAGCTGTGCCCTCAAAGCATCTGGAGCAAGTATATCTATATCTAGGGGGAAAAAAAAAAAAACTTGGCCAACTTCAGCCTGGTCCAGTAGACCTGGTGGATTACTTTATACTGCAATATGCCCTGTTTAGCACAAACACAAGAGCAGCAGTGCAGCCCATGTAGGATGGAGTCCCATGTTTGATCATCTGAGTCCACCCCTAATTTTTCTGACCAGGAATCTGGAATCTGAGGAGTGAAATGTCAGCAGGATTTTACATATAGCTGTTGTAGCTCCCTTAGCAACTGGATTAACCTTTAACAAAGAATCAATTAAAGATGTGGGAGGCGTGAAGGGAAAGTAGGCAAATTTTTCCTCTCATAAAGTCCCAGGCTTGCATGTAGTTAAAGAATCTCTTCACTGCTTAACACCAAATTACTTTGCTAACTCTATTTATATTTACTGAGCAGGACAAAAAATGGCAGACAAAACACCAGCGTCACGCCTGTAGTCAGAAGAAGTGCATTAACCCAAGAGCACATTTTGGTTAACTTGGTTAGATTCAAGTAGCAGCTTGAAAAGGAATGAATTACAGCTTCCTCTTTTCATCAAGCCTCATCTGATTTGACTTCTTGACTCTGCAGTAAAATGACTGGATTAAAATATAAACTCCAAATAAAGGATTCATTTGCAAAAACAGATATCATCTGTTGTTTTCATTTTTATAGAGCATGCTTTTTTCCAGATAATATCAATCAAAAAAGCACACTATTAGGCTAATGCATAGGCAATATTGTGACAGATTTTTAGATTCAGACTGTATGTTATGTGAAGCGTTACATACAACAGTCAGCTTTTTAAGTCATTTATTATATATTTTTGGGATGGCATTTATCTGTTTCTGCAAATGAACTCTTCAAATAGTGTCAAACCAAGACATTACAGCTGATTTAAAAAAAAAACATATTGGGATCAAATCATTGTCCTTTTTTGGCACGTTAAAGGTGTGTAAGGAGCAACAGAGTGTATGGGCTTCTCCCTCCCTCTGATATGTGCTTCTCAGCCCACTTCCTGATTAACGGGATGTGCGTATGACTGCTGCTATTCATATTCAGCCAAAGTCCATTGACTCACTAATAATGAGCTTTTACCAGCATTAGATTTGCATTAGTGTGGGTACGTCTTGCCACGACTGTAACATCACAAAGACAGTGCCTTTTCCTGGATCCTGTTTGGTGTAATCTGCTGCAGCTCCTCTGTGGCACTTTGAACAACCTGACAGGAACGGGCTTGAGCCAAGATCCTTGTAAGAATGTCAGTCATCAGGAATTCAGTCCAATTTAGTGCCGAGAGTGCTTCAGCGATCTCAGTGAGTGGGTAAATACAATTTGAATGACATAATAGGTAAATGCAAAGTCGCAATTCACTTAAAAAGTCAGCGGTCCGGTAACCGTCGAGCAGGATCAAGGGCCATGCCCAAAGAGATCTCTTAAGTAAATTATAGGCAGCTTGAATGTGCCATAAAATGCCCCATAATTATTTAAATACACCAAAAGAGACCAGTTCTCTCAGCTTTAAATACATTTTCAATGACTTAATGGTAGGCTGAATGTAATTAACACCCCGTCAGTGAATCAAAATTGGATATTCACCCAGGCTGTGTTATAAACAGTTACTTTATAGAGGAATAAAAGCAGACTGAGGCAGAAATATTTTTGAATCTACTTGAACTTGAACAGCCATTGTCAATACGCTTATCTTTCAGGCCACTTAAACAGGTTCAAATGCAGGCACATCACTCATGGGACAGGACAAATCGAACTCTCGTAATGAGTTTTCTAGCACTGAAAATTGATTTGAGTGTTACTGATGATGTCTGGCGTTGTCTGTTTAGATTCTGTTTTGTGTGTTGCTGTCATATCATAGATGAATATGATTAAAATACCTGTAATCCAAGCCCCTGAAGCTGTTGAGTTCTGTTTGAATGTATCGTGTCTTTCTGTGTGTATTTCAGGAGCTGATCACCACCTTATACATTGGCTTCCTGGGCCTGATCTTCTCCTCGTACTTTGTCTACCTGGCAGAGAAAGATGCAGTGGACAGCAGTGGCACCACTGAGTTTGGCAGCTATGCTGATGCCCTGTGGTGGGGAGTTGTAAGAATCTGCGTGTATGTGTGTGTGTGTGTGTGTGTGTGTATATATACATTTAATGGGTGTGACTGCAGGGAACTTGTCAGTCAAAAGTGTGTTTTGTCCACTAGGTTTAGACCGTAGATATATTAATGAAAAGACCAATATATATGTTTGCTAATATAGTGACTCCTTCAGAGTTTGTAAACCACAGTGACGCAGGAAAGCTGCTCGTGCATTTTGGAAACAGACAGGGCAGAAGTCATACTGAGTGACTGCGCTAAGCAACAGGAGCGTGCAACAGACATGAGCATTTTTTTATTGTCTCCTCAGTCCTGTTGACCCTCTTTATCGCCTGCAGCCACAGTTTTCTCCTGTTGTTTTAAAAATGACGAGATCCTGATGGAATTCGGTAGAATCTCAGACCTGTGTGGGTTGCTGATTCCAGCAGCCGCACACACATCAACCTGACAATTTCTGACCTAAAAGATTGCTAAAATAAAATGTGAATGTACTAACTACTGGCCTGCTGTACCAGCCTACATAATAATAGATCCAAACTTCTGTTGCCAATATGGACGTGCATCTTTTCACTGATGATGGCCTTGGACCTGTCTATTGGACAAGTACATGTTTGAATGAAAATCAGATGTGGTCCACTCAGTGTTGTCCACGTCTGAAGTGATGGACATGATTCAGTTTGTTTGATCAGCACTTTGATCAGATTCAAGTGTGTAAAGCTTGGAACAAATACTGAATTCTGAAGGCACTAATGTATTTAGTGTTATCTATATGGACTGCTGACAATACATACAGGAGTTTACTGTATGTTGGACTGCATGAGTTTCTTGTATTAATCCCCATTCTTTTTCAAAGGTGACAGTGACCACTATAGGCTATGGAGACAAGGTGCCACAAACTTGGATTGGAAAGACCATCGCATCCTGTTTCTCAGTCTTTGCCATTTCCTTCTTTGCTCTTCCAGCAGTAAGTAGAAGGAGAAGTTGCTGGACCAATGCAGCTTTCAGACTTTTCAACTTTTCAGGCGTAGAGGGATGAGGTGTCTACCATGAACTCACAATTCTGTGCCTTCAAATTATGACTATAATCCCTTTCTCATATTTCCAACACCATCCAAGTGAATAAACATTCTGATGGTTTTGTTACACATCTGCCCAGCAGACATCTTAGTTTCCCTCAACTTAATTTTGACCAAATCATTATTATCAGCCTCAGCCACATCTGTAGAAAAATTCAGTCCTTTAATACCAAATTTTTTTTTTGTCTGAACCCACAGCAACATATTGTAAATCTGATTCAGATATGCTTTTACCAGTGTAGAAACACCACAAACATTTGATCAGATTATATTTTAACAATATTGAAAGCATTAGACATGCTTTTATATTATCCTATTAAATTGACAATACATTTTTTTCTTATAACAATTAATTCTCAGTCTGGCTGCTGGCTCTGATCTTGTAACCCTACAGAGCCTGAAGTCCTCAGCAGGGCTTGTTACCCTTCCAGAGTTCAGGCTTTAAAGACCAAAGATGACAGCTTCTTTGTTGCCCTAGTCCTTAGCTTTTAAACTCTCTGTCTGCTTTGGCTGACGAAGGCAAAAAAAAAAGAAAAGATATTTACAGACAAGCTTTCATGTAATAGCATATTATTTCTGGGATTCGTCTTATTGGGTAGTATAACGCATAAAAGGCATAAGATAATCTTATAAATCAAGCTGCTGGCTCTAAGTTGGGTGCTGGGACAGAGATGAAGAGCAGTAACTCCACTGCGGTATTGTTCACAGGGAATCTTGGGCTCGGGCTTTGCCCTGAAGGTGCAGCAGAAGCAGAGACAGAAACACTTCAACAGACAGATCCCTGCGGCTGCCTGTCTCATCCAGGTGAGACAAATGCTGCTGCACAAAGCCCATGAATGACCGGGACAGATTGAAATCAAACCACGACACAGACTAGTGAACGAGATGACTCGGAGCCTGTCATTTCATGTAGCCCTTTACTTTTTATTTGTGTGCTGCACATGTTGGCATAACATCTGTGTTCTCCAACTAATCCTTTTTTTCCTTTTGGCCTCCCAGACGTCATGGAGATGCTTTGCGTTGGAAAATCCCGATTCTGCCACCTTCAAGTTGTTTTTGAGAAGGAGACCCAGGCTGCCCACCTCCTCTTTGTCCAGCCCCAAGCCCAAGAAAACAGTAATCATTTTTGTTGCTACCACTGCAGTTGCTAACACATCTTTACAATGAAAACAGCTGTCTAGCATTCAGTTGTCCACAAAATGCTGCTATGGCTTGTCAGGCAGTCTGGTGTAAGTTATTTCAGTTTCAATTCAAGACCAAAATAAATCAAAGAAAACTCTGCAAAAAGTATTCTAATAAGCTGTTTTAGTCTCATATTCAGTCTTCTTGTTTTTCTTGAGATAAGTGAAAAAATCGGCTAGTGGGATGATAATCCCACACAATCAAGTGTCATTTTCTTAATACTAGTGGGTTGATCCGCCTTATTCTGCCTTGTTTCAACATATTTATACTTGTTCCCAGAAAAAAATCCTGAAATGAAACTGCAGTGGAAACAAGTAGGATTATCTCATCCCACTGGCAGATTTTTTTTTCACTTGTTTTAAGAAAATCAAGTTTTTATGGTTGAGTATGAGAATAAATGACTTGTCAAGATGGAGATTTTTTGTAATGTCGATAGCTTCCTGTGTGATATTATCATTCTGCTTCTGCAAACACTCTGCACTTTGAGGATATTTTTATTCCTTTCTCTCTGACTCTCTGATCCGAATCCTGAACACATCATCTCAAAGAGTTGTTGTTATGCCCCATCCAGGGGAGACCAGGACACAACATGAAAGAGCACCCTCCTCCTCCTCAGCTCCCAAAACCAGTTTACAGTAATGCTCAACAACAGACAAGGCAAAAAAGGGAATATTTATGTACAACGATGAAAAGATATGTACAATTTGTAAAGTGATCAGATCAGGCTTGGAGGTGGACAATAACCAAAATAATAAACAAAAGGCAATCTACCTAAATAACCTAACAAAAGAAAGAAACCAAAGTACATTTTCATTTATCTTCCTAACTAATAAAAACAGGACAAAATATGGGGTAAACAGAATTGTCAGGCCACCTCTACAGTGCTAAATGGCCTAGAGCGTCGGCTGTTCACAACATCCTTTCCTGAAATGTCAAACGTGAAATGACAGTGGCCGGGCTGGGAGTCGAGGAGGGAGCAAGCAGCTCTCCTTCCACAGGCTGCTGGCTCCAGTTTATGGTGGATGGACAGCTGAGGGATCCAATAGCAGGCAGCCACCTCCCGGTAGTAAGCCAATCACATTGAGGCTACTCAGCTACACCTGGGAGACTGACAAGAGGACAAAAGCACAATAGGGCAACAAAAAGCACTTACACATCATCAGTCATTACTGCAGTAATCTTGATTTTTAGCAAGACAACAAAGTTGAAAGTGGAGAGATTGTTGACAAAAAGGTTGTCAACAGGCTGAATGTTAAAAAAAGATTGACTGTTGTATTGATCCAAACTGTTTTAGATCAATACAGGTGTCAGAGAATCTGAGGTGAAAGAGGAGTTCAAATTTAAGTAAAGAATTTGTCATCAATAATGTGATAAGGAAAGATGATCTGAGTTCATGGTTGCTGGGGAGGGAAATTGAGTCTGTGTGAAAAAAAGAGAAAATACAGTAAGATAAGGCAGAAAAGGGAAAACAGATGTGTAATGTGCCACATGGTGATAATAACCATATGAGCTATAATCAACATGAGTAATTAATTATTTTTAAGCAAGGCAACAACTGGTGGCTTTCAGTATTCAGATGGTACCACTGGTTCATTACACTCTTGTGTCACCCAACTGTGAAACAAATACGCATGCTACTTCTTTATGATACTTTGTTGCATTTCTTGGACAGGTGAAGATGAGGAGGAAATTCAAGAGCACTGACAAAGACAACAGTCCCAGTTCTCCCACAATTCCCAGCATCACATACGACTCTGTGTTTGACAGTGGGAGGGAGCTGAGCTCTGACGTTTACAGCACCGTGGGCACAGGTACGGGAAAAGAGACAAAATGCACTCACCTCTGACTGAACGGGCTGGGTCCACTCTGGTTTTATTGGCGGGGTAAACTTTGCTTCAAGGGAAGGACACTCAATTTAAGAATTCACCAGTGCCTTTACAGGGGCCTTGAACAGCTCCATAAATAATCCATCAACATGGGCCAGCTTCTTCCATGCATTCAATATGTATAACCTGGACCAGCTCTAGTGAACACTAACATGAGTTTTCTTAGCACTCAGCTTCATTTCATACCTCAACATGTAATTACATCCCCAGAAAATATTTTTGTGAATTCTTTTGTTATTATTCATATAGTGTAAACTCTATCCTTACAGCTTCCTTTATCATATATTTTGATATTCTAATCAGGTTTTAGATGTAGTGGCGTAGAGAGTACTTGGCACAGAGGCAGCCCTTCTCAAGGTGACCTCCTTTTGCCAGCACATGCAGGAGATTACATCATCTTAGTTCTTTTAGACCTTAATGCGACATTAGATGCTGTTGATCATCAAGTCTGATCAAGTCTGAACTGACCACCTCAAGCTCTGGGTTGGTATTTCTGGCTCAGGTCCAAACTCTCCTGTAAAACTTTCTCTGTTGTAATGGGAACTTCTTCATTTACCTCTGCAGACTTCTCCTGTCCAGGAGATGTCCAATTCTGGGCCTCGTCCTTTTCTGCCTCTACGTGCTTTCACTTGGCAATATTATTCATTAAGATAATGTCTCTTTCCATTTCTGCTCAGACAATACTGTTAGACCTCCCATTAAAACCTAGTGACCCAAACTCTATCCATATTCATAAGAAGTTTTGAAGGTGTCAGAACTTTTTACAAGTTTGCCACAAAAAAATTGGTAATAGTGTTACTCTGGCTCTCCTAGCTTCAGAAATCTCATTCAAAGGGATTCTGGGTAATCTAACCTTGAACACAAAGCTAGTGTGTCAAAATGTAGTAATGGTTTTTGACAGCGACAACTTGACTTTTGAAGAACAGGTAAAGGCAGCGGTGTGGTATTGTTGGTTTGTTATTGTTCTCCTCAGATTTATATGAGGTCATTCGTGCTTTTATCTCTTTCAGTCTACTGAAACTCCCTCTTGTCTAAGCAGTCTCAAAGCTCCAGCTTATCCAGGCTGCAGCAGCTAGGTTTTTAACCAGCTTCAAACAAAGACACCATATATCCCCATTTTTTCTCTTCATTCATCTCTCCATTGATTACCAGGTAGATTAAGAATTGATGTTAAAGGTGCATTTTACAGACACACAAAATTACCAAGGGTTGACTGAAGTGAGAACTCTTTAGACTCAAATGACAACAAGAAACATGGAATAGCATGTAATTTGATGGTTGAGTCTACACGGTTCTCACTGTACAAATTCAGTGATGTGCTTATTCCATAGTCCTCACTTCAGGTTGACCCTCAAAAATTTTCCATAGTACACCTTTAAAGCTGTGCAATTTCACAACCTATTAACAATCATGCAAAGACTGTGTGGTTTGTGGGGACTTTCTGAGATGTAATGATACAGATCAAAACCAACTCATGCAAACCAGCCATGTCGCAGTTTTCATTCTTTTCTCCTCCTCTCCGAACTCAAGCTCCTCCCACTGCTTCCCACTGCTATTTAAGAGAAGCCTCCCCCCGCCCCATTCCTGACAGTTCACAGTAGCAGAATCCATGAAGTGAGTGAGCACAACTATGGAGGCAAGTGGTGGCACTGAGCCTAAAAGGCCACATTCTGAGTCAGAAATAGAACATTACAAAAAAATATCAAAATACTGTTTATTTTAGCTATTAGCCTGCAGGCACAGGACTTAGCAAACTTTGTCCTAGCCTGATGATGTTTACTTTTGTAGGGGAGAGAGACAAGGGGGAGAGGGAGGAGTGGCTTACAAAGGAGTTTACAAACAAACCTGTTACTGCTCTTGATACCATCTAGTGGTCAGACAAAACCACACAGTGCACATTTAAGATTTCACTGAGCTCATTCAAAGCAGAGCCTGTGATCCTCAGCCAGGGCCTGTCTGACTGTCCTTCAGTCCAGTGCAGAGTGGAGGTAATTGTGCGTTAGCCTTCAGGGCCTTTACACTGTGAAACATCTTACCTAAGCAAGTAAGGCTCACTAATCCAGTACTGTCTTTTAACTTCATTCTTAAACACTCCCTTTATAGATTCATAAAGCAGTTGTGCTGTTTAAATTGCTTTTTTTCTCATTTCATTTTACATATATATTTTTTTCTCTCTCAAATTGTTTTATCACCAAGACATGTTTTTTTCCATTTCTTGGTTTTAATGCCTTTAAGCACTCCTTTAAACTCTATCTATTCAAGTGGGTGATTTTTATTTTAATTTTACTTTTTTCCTCTAATTGGAACATACATTGCTTTTTGTTGTGCATAGTGATGTAACTCTCTATTTACAGTAATTGGGAGCCTAGAAACTAGGTGAAAATGGCCTTGCTTTGCACTAAATATTGCTTCCCAATGTGTCCAATCACACAATCACCATATGCATGTCTATTTGCTCCCCGTTAATGCCCAGCATATGTGATTTGAAATAAACTGATTTCTGCAAGTCTGATTTACACAGCTTACTTCAATGGCATGCTTCTTTTGACTATGAAATTTAACTAAATTGCCACTTCACCATCAGATGTGCAGATGTGTGGATTGGAGTTGTCATACTAAAATTGTTGTGTTAAATTGATTTTCAAAAGCATAACACAAGCATCAAATAAAACTTCAAGTGTTAAGTGTCCATATTGTTGTTGTTTCATTTGGGCTAGGAGTTAATCAGACCTATTAACAAATTACTAGACTGCATGTAGACATAGTCACATTCAATTGTAGTCACATTTTTCAGTTTGTTCTCAGTACAGTTGTATAGTTGTGTGTCATCGCAGATTTTGGAGGTTCGACACACCCATCTCTCATCTCTGGTGTTTCTGTAGGTGGGTTTAGTGATATGGATGCCTCACAGCCCACTGCCCTTTTCTGATCTGTGCCTTTTCCTCTGCCTCTCTCATCCTGCCTGACTGCCTGTTTTGCTGATATTTTTGCTGTTTGTTTTATTTATCCCAATGCCCTGCCCTCCCCTTGGTTTAGCAGGATCCCACACTCTGGGAGGACGTGGTGAGCTGCTGTTAGTGTCCACTTCCTGCACACATCCTCAGTCCAGTCACTGTCCTCTCCTGCTCCATTTTAACACACTGTTTACCATCCCAACAACTCTAATAGCATGCTCTTTATTGGACGATTATCATTTTAACACCTCATTTGCTTAATTGCATGAATGAGATTGAAATTCAAACCGCACTCTTAGTGGCATCATTTTTGATCACCATCATTTTTGCTGTCACTTTAGTAAAACTGGACCATACTGGATCATGATCATGTTTGTATCTCTCTCTGTTTGCCTGTGCTTCAGATCGTCAGCAGTCTTGGACGTCTCTGTCTTCCCTTCAGTTCAGCTCACCTCCCCCAGGTAACTCCTTGTGTTTGATAAGATTTCTTCCATTTTTCCCCTTTTTGGCTTCTGGGTTTTATTGGGGAGTTTTTTCTTGTCCACTATGAGGATTTAAGTCAGGGCATGTCATTATTTTCTATAAACTGTGAGCCTGCAAAGCCCTTTGAGACTGTGGCACTTTAAATAAACTTGAACTTGAACTTGAGCTACATATCATGTCTTTGTGTCCTATATGTTTGCAGTGCAATATACCAGTGCTCAGGCAGTTATATTCCTCTATGTGGTGAATATGTTTGTGGACTGCATCTGCAATTCTTTCTTTTGCATTTTCCCTTTACATTTTTACCTGTTCTTGCTTTCTCATCTCCTGTAGGGCAGTGATTCATCATCTGTCACTTTTTTATTATTTATTTATTATCAAACCTTGTTTTCGTCCCCTCTCCGTGTCTTTAACTGTTAAATTGAATTGACAATGTGCTTTTGTTTTCTTATGCTCTAGTTTTTACATAATATTGCTTTTCTCCTTGTTTCTATTTATGTACAGCATATTAAGTTGCAAGTATGCAATGAGCTATAAATAAAGTTTGATTGATTGACTGCCTGATTGACTGACTGATTGATTGATTGATTGAGTCAGTCAGTCAGTCAGTAAGTCACTTCATTGATTGTTTAGATGCACAGAAATGCTGGTAAATGAAGCCCAGTGTGTGTGTATGTGTGTGTGTGTGTGTGAATGTGCAGTGAAAAGAAGCCCTGTCCTGCTGGAGGTCCACTCCCCTGAACCGCTCCAGAGGAACAGCAGCTTTGCGGATGACCTGGAGCTGGAGGCTGAGAGAGACAGTGAGCTGGCTCCAGCCACCACAGTGTCACAGTGAGTTCATGTCAAGCTCGCCACAGCTGTGATGCAGTGTTTGTGTATGTGAGTGTACTTCTGCGAGCATGTTAGACAGTGCTTTTCATTTACTTTCACAAACATCTATTTAATTAACCTTTTTAATGTGCCGTGCCCCTGAATGCTCCTTGTCTGTTAGCACTTACAGTACTTGTCAAAGCACAATAAGAGATTGATATGATGCTAGATAGCTACAACATAATGTAAGTGTACAGTAAGTGAAATAAATGGAGCAACGGTTTTGTCCCATGGGATCTTCCTTCTAAATGGTGGGGTGATGCAGGGTGGGAATTGCATGCAGCAGTGCTGCTGGCAAAGATTGCGCTGTGCTCCGCTGACTCCAAAACACTCAACCAGCTGTTCTCATAAAGCAATACAGCATCATATCCCTCACTAAATTGAGCCAGAATAAAACACCACTGCTGGTTTTCATCCAATATTTGGCTATTACAAGAGGAAACTTAGTTACCTTAAAAAACACACTCATTTTTATCAAGTTTACTCAATTTATGTTAGGCTTTCAAATCTGTAGCCATATGGCAGAATGAAGTCAGTCCAAACTGTCCATTTTACTTAGGAAAACCCCCATTTTGCAGTAAAAAAAAAAAAAAAAAAAAAAAAAAATCTTGAATGCACCATGAATCCAGATTAGGAAATGTTCCTAAAAGTCATACTTCTCTGTCTGCCTTGGTATGGCGGTCACAGTGCAGTGTGTTTCGGTGAAGTAAGTCGCCACACTGTTACCACCAACAAACAAATAACCCTAGTAACCCCAGTAATGCAGCAGACAGGGCCTCCAGCGCAGGACCGAAGCACATGAAAGAGTTGGAAAGTGGCAGTTAGGCTGAAGTAGTTAAGTAATTGAGGAAGTTGACAGCTTTATTCTTCCCTCACACTGAGTGTTGTTTCTCTAATATCTAATCTCACCAAGCCCTTTGGCCATAAAGTGACTTCTGTTTTTTTGTCCTGTCTGTGTCTGTTGTTATGTGTGATCTGTGCCGTCTACCATTTGGTGGCTACTGTCCCATAATGCCACATGTTTTTTATATATTTATCCAAAGCAAATTTATTGGATTTCCACTGGATTAGACAGGATTCATTAAGTAAATGTAGCCTAATGAGTAGCTTAGATAACTTTCAGCTAATTTTTCCAAAAGCATTCAGTCTGACATAACATGCACCATTTGATCATCTGGATCCCAGTCTAATGTAAATGTAAAGATAGAATAATCGATTAATCCGATATCAAGCCATAATAAAAAAAAGTCCGGAACAATTGCATCATTACCTACAAATCATGTGAGTGTGGGAAGATAATGTTATGGTTATATCAGTGTAGCAGGAAACTCTTGTTTCTTTTTAAAGGAAATTGGCAAATTTATTTCGATAAGAGATGCTCAGAAACACAGCCCTCCAAAATCAACACCGTCTGAGGAAATTTTGTGAAGTGAGCTGTGAAAGGCAGATTGGGCCTGAATAACATGAAGATTACACAAATTGAGTCGTAGAGAAACGCTCTTTCAGCTTCCAATCCATTGTGTGGAGGTGCTATTTGGAACTGTGAGGTTTCCCTAGAGAGAAAAAAAAACTTTTTTGACTTTAGGATAGTCCTTTTCCTATTATATTTTGTGTTCAGTAGTTTTTCATATTTTATTATATTTTCCTGTTTTTGAGTATTATATCTTGAAATTATTTTCCCATTTTTGTGCTCTTCAAACATGAAGGTTATGTTCCTCCACCATAGAAATGCTATTTGACAAACGCACAAATAGTTAAGATTAGGGTAAGGATTAGGTCAAGGGTAAGTAACAACATTTTTCAATGAAATGAAAACTGCAGTCAGAGTAGAAAACTTCTTTGCATGAGTTGGGAATTGGACCTGGGTCATTGGAGTCGAACACAGACACATCTGCCCATCCACCGTGTCTTTTCAATGTCAAACCACTGCCTGTTTCTCTGTGTGTGTGTGTGTGTGTGTTGTGTCTCCTCCACGCCGTAATGGGGAAATAAATTTATTGCATTTTCCCACACAGAGCGTGTTATTTGCATTTAAGACATCGTGTTTATTTAATGAAATTTTATGAAACCAGGCTGTGTAAAATAGATGATTGCATTTCCTGTGAAAACAAATAGGAGTCACCCTTACAAGACAGATGTACACACACACAGACACCCACACACACACACACCTATACTGTCTTTGACCTAAGTGGACTTGACAAAGAGCTAACTGCTCTCCCCTCCACATGCTCTTCCACTGCTTTTCCAGGGTAATGAAGCCTGATAAGCAATAGCTCCTTAATAACTCCCACAACATAATAATAGAGGCTAAATGTGCTACAACCACTCTGGGCTTTTCACTAATGATTTTCACAGAAACACATAGACCCAAAAAATTACCCATCCTTTGTTATTAGTTAAGTTGACCTTGATCACTTCACAGGGAAATAAGCCACAAGGGAAAAGCTTTTGATCTAGACCGAACAGTAATCGCATAACTGCACAGCACTGAACAGAAATAAATCTTTTTTTTTGTCCAAATGGATAGAGTTATTATGTAAAATTATTGTTGAAAGTTATTGTGTAAAGGCCATGTCAACTAGCTGTGTTTCTCTCCACTGTTTTATACAAGGAAAATAATGCACAATCCATCCAGTCTAGTCAGTATTTTATACACAGCTCTTTTTTTTTTTTTTTTAAATCTGGGACACTAATGTTTAACAGAAGCCATGTCAGCGCTGTCCAGTCTGAACTGCATTACATTTCCTTTGTTATCACAATTGTTTGTGATATTCATATCTGAGTAATAATTCAACTCTTTCCTACAGGCTGGGGGTCTCTCACCGACGAGCTATCCGAGTGATCCAGTGGATGCGCTTTTTTGTAGCAAAGAAAGATTTTCAGGTGAGTATGACAATATTGTTTCTAAGTGTAAATGGTCAATATGTTTATGATTTAGTGGCAAATCGTTAATTTTCTGCACTGCAAAAATGTTGAGGCATTTCACCTGAAACACATCAGTTGCCTCGCTGCCTTGAAATTCCAAATAGGCTGAGATTGTCAACAAGGGGTAAATGTTTTCCTCAGACTGATTTATTCAGATGACTGATCTGTTGCCATTCATAATTTATGCAAGTAAAAACATAAGAGCGCTTCTTATGAATAAAACAGATCAGTCATCTAAATAAGTTGATGTGAGTTCGCAGCAAACATGTAGCTCTGCAGCGATCTCATCGATTAATCTGCACAGTGACCAGACACACGATGAGACTTTTTGCTGAAAAGATTTGGGCCTTTTTTGTTGATCTTTTGCAGCAAGCCCGCAAGCCGTATGATGTGCGAGACGTGATTGAGCAATACTCACAGGGTCACCTCAACCTCATGGTGCGGATCAAGGAGCTGCAGAGAAGGTGAAGACCTCAACCAAGATGATGGCTCAGCTTCGTATTGATTAGACGTACTGATGAATGAATCCAGGGGTGGATTGATGGATGGATGGATGGATGGAATATGATGAAAATACTGTTGCAAGAGAGAGTGGGAGTAAGATGGAGAGAGAGAGAGAGTGAGAGAGAGAGAGAGAGAGAGACAGAGACAAAGGGAGACAATACCCTGACTGGAGTCTTTTATTGTTTCCTCCAGACTGGACCAGTCTCTAGGGAAAATAACTCTGTTCCAGACAGGCTCAGGTACTGAATCACTCCATTGGTGTCTCAACATATATTCACTATGGAGCACACAGCAGTGCTAATCCTCGTGTCTGTATTATTTACTTGACCATTGTTTCTCTCCCTGAAGACCGAGCCAAAGACAAAGGCAACAACACCGTTGGATCCAGACTCAACAGGATAGAGGAAAAGGTAGGACAACTAGGAACGGCAGCGTTTACTGTTTAATGTTGTTGTGTTTGTGAAACTGTAGGTTATGATCATGCCAGTGGCAACTCACCAAATGGAGAAAATCAGCAATTTCCAACTGACACGTTTTGTTATTGAATTCACAGTGTTTGGTTTTGTCAAAATGTAATGGACATCTACGTGCGAGTGGCTCCCTCTCGAGCCAAATATTATCTATAACATTGCACTTGCAATTTCTCCTATCAACAGAAACACTGATTTGCATCACTACTGTGATGGAATATGAAATATGAAATCTCTGCCCCGTTTACTGCTGATTTCTATAAAAGTTGCACATCTTGTGCCAGTTCTGCGGTGGGAAAAGAGAAAGGTCAAGGCTGTTTTTTTTCTGTCTTCTTTCCTTTTTCAATTTTAGATAAGTGTCAAAACAAAGTGGCTATGATTAAAAAAAAATTCTGCATCACACTTTCCCAGCGTGTCTTCCGTCCCTGACCCTGGACATCATTCTGTTTATCATCACAGCTTCTCAATCCTCATTCTCCATCCCGCCACAGGCATTTTTCTGTGCAATATAATAATTCACACTACAACAGAAGAATAATTTGGTGCAATTTGTTACATTAACACATGCTCTTTGTATGGAGCACACAACATAATGCTTTCAAGCTTAGTAAATCACATAGAGGGACTCATTTCAGTAGTCTCTCCCATTTTTCACAGCAGCTGAAATGGGTGAAAAGTTTCAACCCAGTTTTTTCTTTATTGAAGATGCATAAAAAGTCTCAGCACCTGGTTTGTCGGTCAGAATGTCCTGTTTTGGCAAAAGCACAATTGGCTGCAGAAATCTTAATCTGGGGGTCAGTATGACATTTTGAACATTTGCATTTGTGTTTATCTGTTGCGATCCTCACAGGTAACACACATGGACCAGACGCTGAACCGCATCAAAGAGTCCCTGGCTTGCCTGCTGGACCAGAGGGACGTGGCTGGCGGAGAGGGTGGAGGCAGGGCGAGACCGCGGCTGGGACGGACCTACAACGTCCTCCCCAGCCAGGACAGCCTGCCCAGCTACGAACAGCTGTCCTCGCCGCCCCCCTCCTCCTCCTCCACCACCACCAACACCACCAGCACCACCACCTGCCCTCTCCCAGCCGTCCACACCGCCACCAGTCAGGATGAGAGCCCCTGAGCTGGGGCCACACCAAAGCTGCCAACCCACTCCAAAGTTTTCTCTCTCATGATTGTAACAACTTCAACAAATATTCATGGGGAACTAAATAATGACTTAACATCCAGGTACTTTGTTAATGCCATGCTGTAAAATACGTATCTTACTAAAATAGGGAGATATGTGACTGAGAATTGACATTGATAATGACATTTCAACTTTGATTCATCAGCGTATTGCACATAAAATGTATCTGATCATCTTTAAGTGCCAAGTCAATTATAACTGATTTCCCTATAGGATTTGGTAATTGATTTCTTTTTCTGTTCATTGTACTTGAAATTCATTTAGGGTAATGCCGATGGCATAATGTACGGTGATTCAATACACTGTATTGTTTTGAGATAAATTCAGTTTTATTATATTCATCTTGGGGCAGAGGCTTTCAGCTGCAATATCTCACTTGTAATCTTTGTATTCAATCAAATTTTCTGATTACTTCACTTTTGTAAATGTATAGAAATATTCCATAGCAATAAAAGAATGGGTAAATGTGAATGTCTGGTCCCTTTGGGGGTGTTTTTGACTAAAAAGAATGACCTGAATATTTAGAATTACTCAAAAAATTATAAAATAAAATAAAATAAAAAAACATCTATTATCATGTTAAAACACCTGAATTTTCTTTCCACTGGCAGGCAGTGTGATAGATTAAAAAACCTTCAACCCAACAAAACAATCCATGCCTCTCTGAGTGCTGGCTGCTTTATATGGCATTAATTTGTACCTCTCTTTGCATTGTACGTGGGAGTCTCTTCAGTGTAGATTTCATCAGCGGTACAGTCAAAAGGAAGCTTGAGTTTTGCATTTGAGAGTATATGGTAAAGTCAAGCTTCAAATTGCTATTTTCCTAAATAACGAGCACTGCTTGTGCTGGAGGCAGAATTTCCTTTCACACTGTAGAGGCGGGGTGCTGGCAGTGGTGGTGTTGGTGTGTGTGGGGGGTGTGTGTCACCGGTTCCCTCTCTGGCTCGGGGGGATGGAAATGGCCGACAGCCTGGCTAATGCCATGCTCTTTAGACAGGTGACCTTTGGGCAGCAGATGGTGACCTCCTCCCCACCGGCCGTCCATGGGGTGTCCAGGCATTCCTCCACACAAGTGGCTGTGTGGATAAAAGACCCAAATGACCATCTGCACTCTGCCTTCTGTCTCGGGTGTCCACAACAATGGGCTCCACCCACTAAAGTGTGCTAAGTGTGGTTGGCCTTTGTGGCGGCTTGGAGGTGGGTGAGGGGAGGGCGTTGTTACAGGGATGATGTGGAGGTTTAGGATCTTTAGTTTGGTTGTTTCTTTTATTGGTGCTATTCGGGGATTGGGACAAGAAAAGCTTACAATACTGAACACTCAAATTGAATGGAATGGAAGTGGGAGGCAAAGTTAAAAGTAAATATAACTTCTCATATACAAATAGTGACACTGTTTTAGCACTTTTGTAAAAAAAACGGGTTCATTTCTAAATGTCACTCTCTGTGGAATTCACTTTGAACAAACTAGCAGCAAATTTATTATAAATCTTAAAACATTTACATTGGTTTTCCCTATAATGCCTCCAACCTTTCTGCTCATATCTGGAATCGCTTCATGGACTAATAAAGTGTATCAGTGATAGGGAAATGTAACTCATTTTAAGACTAGCAAGTCCTAGCGACGACCTTCTCTCTAATTTCTGCATTCAGCTTCTCGCTTATTAGGACAATTTGATGCAAACCCAGTCAGAAAAAGCCATAAGCATGCAGATTAGTGCAATTTCCATATCTGCCTGGAAACATCTGTAGTATTTTATTTAGCATGTTGTACATGAACATGAACTTAAATGTCTAATGCATTCAACAACACTGCTCTTGATATTAAACAGCACCCTCGTTGCAGTGCTGACAGTGAAATCTTCATTTATTGATGATGTACCTAGCAGCTTGTTAGGCAGGTAGTTAAGCGTTTCCCCTCTTCCTTAAGGGATTTCACACAATGGGAGTGGGAGGAAAAGCAACAACCCTTGGGACAGTTTGAATATAGATTTCTTTACTGGAAAACTGGATGTCTTTTCACAGGATCAAAATATAAGACCATCTGCTTCCTAATGCAGAAATAACGCACTTAACATTGACTGCCTCTGGCATTGAGGCAGCTGAGAAAGGATGTTTGATGTTTGCTCTTGCTTTTGTGTGTATGTCTGTAATTATGAACACAATCCACTGCCACAGTAACGTATCAGCAAACGGGCGTATGCAAAACCCGATGCATGACAAACTCAGAATAAACATTAGTAGTATTGGTTTGGGCTCATGTCAATGATAATAGCTGATTTGAATATGAAGAGGGCCAGAGTGAAAAAAAGACAAGTTGAGGAAAGACCTGGGGGGTCGGAGAGCTCCAATTAGGCACAAAGGCTGATTTGCAGGTGAAATAGATGGCACACTCTGCTCTGTGGCCATTGTCCCATTCTCATGCCTCTCTGCCAGATGGCCTCTTGAAATTCTTTAGAGTCAAAACCCCGGCACTTGTTCTGTGAGATGTGGGAGTAAATGCGCCTCTCTCACTATTAGGCTAATTTGACAGTCACAGCTCCTATTAATGGTTATAATTTAAAGCCTGACAACACAGCCTCTGTGAGTGTGATGGTGAAATATCTCACAATACAACCCAGAAAATGTAATTGCTTCAAAACTCTTATTGTAAGTTGTCAACTTATGTTTGATTTTTTTTTCAACCACTTTAGAGTGCTACTTTTATTATTAGCCTACTCATATTAAGTCATATGAGCTGCCACAAAGTCAGTGTGACAAAGAAACTAATGTAGTTTCTCATGAAGACTGCAGAGTAGCAGCAAAACACAGTCCTGCAGAAGTTTGAGGTCAGTTTTAATGTGAATAAATTATCATTGTTGCTGTTAGATTTGTGCAAAAATCCAATTGTATACGTGTTTTCCTCTCTAATATGAAGTTAAAGAGAGTTTTCAACAGTCTAGATCAATAGGATGCATCAAACTGTTACTTGTTACTTGGTCTTCCGTATGGAAGCAGCAGTATAAACAAATTGTATTGTCTGACATATTAAGGCAACAGTTACCTGTTACCCTTGTTTTTTGTTGTTATCATTTAAATTTCCTCTGGCCAATCTGTCAGTGACAGTGAGACGTGTTTTCACACAGGACAGCCAGTGGCATAAACACAGATTGTTTTAAAACTTTTCAACATAATATTACAAACAGTTGTTTTGCATCTCAGCGTATCTACATGCTGCTGGCCCCACTTTGCCTGGATGCTTGACACAAAGAGGCTCTATAGATACTGAACAAAGAAGTGGGGTGGCTGAGCAAAGGGTGCTGATATATTTTCCTCAAGTTGCTATATATCACATTTTACTCACATGAAAGTAGGAGTACTTAGTTTATTCACAAAATTTGGATTTTGTGAATGTTCCACATTTTGGCCACGTAGTTTGGGTGTAGTTGTTGCAAAGAATTTAGTTAATTATTATCTGCCAAATTTTTTCAACATCAAGAAACTAGTTTGAAATATAGGAAGCGAAGTTCAGGATCGCTGTGTGGAAAGTCTGACTGTGCTCATATGTCTACTATATGTCAAAAATGAAAATAAAAACAGGAGAAACTGTTACTTTCTCAAGCAGAAACACGATTAGGATCACTGGCTTTAGCTACAATTTGTTGTAAATAATCAAAGTGTTATTTATTTAAAGAACTAGACATTAACAAACCCTAAACTATAAACTTTGATCTGAATCTCAATTGATTTTAGGCAAACGATACACAACAATGTAGTTAACACAAGTACAGCTCAAATAAAAACAAATTCACCAGCCAGGCTAATATTAACATAAGGAGGCAAACCATAAAGAGTAGAAATAAAACTTTATTCAGTCTTGTTTTGTTTTTACTCAGAAAATATTAAATTTAGAAAAATATATTGGACAAGCATAAACAAACGTATTTGAGGCTGAGTTCAACACTGAAAGAAAATGCAAAGAAATTAAATAAAAATGTCCATAAATAAAATAAATAAACCACTATCACTGGTAGAAAATAATGTCACAAAACAATGCAGATATTGGTTTAAATAAAATAAAATGAAGTAAAATAAAATAAAATAAGTCTCCTGGGTGTAGCAGGCCTTGGCCAAGTCCTTGGTATTTCAAAAATCCAAATAGCCATATAGTCTTTGTACCACAGCAGTTCATCTTATCCTTTTGCATAGACTTGCTTCACTGGAACTTCTGAAGAAAGGGTTTGGGGTGATCTTGGTTTCTGACGTCCTTTTCCTCTTTACGAAGAAATCTGCAAAGAAAAGAACTTAATTATTGAGATCATCTTTTCATATTATTTCTAAGTGAAACCGGCTTCAATATCTGTAAAAATAACATTCTGAATCTGTTTTGAGCGGGCCTTACCTGTAATTTGTGCGTTGTTTGAGGTGTTTGCAGTGCTTTTCGTCCTCTTTCTCCGGGCGGGTGTGACTTCAGAGGGAAACTTCAGGGTGTTGGAGATGCTGGAGCAGTTCTCCTGGTTTATCTCCGGCAGGCGAGGAGGGCTTTCCTCGCCGCTGTGCAGAGGGCTGCAGCCACCTTGACTGTCGCTGCTCTCCGTGTTTGACCCGACAGCAGCGTCCTCGGTCTGCCTGGACTCCTGGTAGACAGCAGCGGAGCAGCAGGCCGGTATTTCCTCCCACTCGTACCTGCCCGGTAGAGGAGTGTCGGTGTTGAAGTTGAAGTTCCAGCGGCGGCTGTCCTGCTCAGAGATTTCCCGCAGCTTCAGCTTCAATTCCCGGCTCAGCTGGTCGTGGTCCACCGGGCCAAACAGACTCCTGCAAACCGCGTCTCTGCGCTTGATGAGACTCATTGCTTTTCTCTGTTATGTTTCTATGGAGATTGGACGGAAAAAAACCCAATTCCTCTGTATCGACGGAGATCTGTCTCTCCACCAGATATTCTCACCCCTTTGGGATAGTCAGGCCTATTTAAACGCCACAGGGCGCACGCTGCTCTGTTTGTATACAATAGGCAGAGCTTTGTGATTGGCTGCAGCTATTTGTATAGCTGGATGGGGGGAAGGGGCGCGATTCACTATAGTGGTGGTAAAATCCATTGAAACCATGTGGTTAAAACTCTTTACTTTCATCTGGGTATTAGATATAGGCTATGAAATATCTGACATATAAAGTGATAGGAAAGTGATCTATTTTTAATTCAACGCTGCCACATCCTATCTAATAGTCTAATCTATGACTTTGTAAACTATGGCTGAATTTCTGGAGTGTCTCTCACACTGACGTTTTGCTTTTCGTTTGTGTGATTGTAAGTGAAAGGTAAAAGCAATAACGTGATAAAAAAAAAAAATAAACAAACAAACAAAAAAGAAACATGTTAAAAAAAAACATAGTTTGAAGGTAGATGTAGCGTGTGGTAGTTAAGTGGTGAGTTCCTTTATATTCTGTGTCCTCTGAGTTGACCAGTGAGTAGAAGGCGCCAAATCGCGCTGACTGCAGCCTGACTCCAGCCTCTCCAGGGCAGCAGCGAGCGTTAAAACCACCACAGGCTTTTCTGCTTCTGGGCCAGAGGCAGAAGCTGGCCAAAGTGTTGCCAATATCCAACTGAACTTTGGTCTATAGTCCAAAATGACAAGAGGCTCGAATCAAGCGCTAAATAGGTGAAGACAGCAGTGATTCAAAAGGCAGGAATTGACTTCAGTGTTTTTAAAAGAATCAGAGACTAGGGATGTACAATGAAATGGATTTTTGGATTGAAGCTGCTCTCAAATTCCTATAACTCTACATTTCCATTTCTATTTGGTTAAATTATTTACATCATTATTTCTGCTCGGCTAGAGTCAAAATATTGGATTCACACTGCCTCACATACCACTACATACTATGAGTGTGTATTAATCTGTATATTTAAGATTGAGGTGATCTAGTCTTAAGTGAAAGTGCCTGCATGTTTGGCCACATAAAATCTTAGTTTGACACCCAAATGTACAAGGTAGGCATAACAATGAAAACTGAGTAACAGCAGCTGATACAACCAACATGCTGTGATAGTTAAATTGTGATTTTAAATTCAACAGGTTGTCACATTACACCTGATATAAGAGATATTTGTTCACACAAACGGCACCTACTCCTAATAGCAAAGTGACACTGGCATTGTGAATTTAGTATTTTCAATTTGCTGTTTTGAATTTTCTGATATTCTAGACACCAGTCAACCTTTTAAAACAATAAGACCATACATGGACACCAATTTAAGCAATGAGGTCATTTGTCCTTGACTTTTTCAGTTTTTCATTGGACATGGAGGACAGGGTGCTTGTGAGAGTGTGTGCAGTCAGTGACCGACATGCAAAGTGTTGATGGTCATCTCAGTTTGTGATTGGCCGGACAGAGAACCACGCCTTTATACCGCTTCCTAATGGCTGCAACAGTTCACCTGAGGGTTGTGAAGGGAATCTTAACCCTTACAGTTTGGGCACAGGTGGAGAAGAGGAGCCCTAAACATCACAGCCATGCAGGAAAGAGAAGGTACACCTCTGGTAAGTGTGCATAGCAGCTGCCTTGTGTGTTTACTTGTATATAATTGTCTATAAGGTGAAAAAATGAACAGATTATGTCAAAAAGAAAAAAAAGTGCACCAAATGGCAAATATTTTGTCAACAAAGCAGTGTCTTCCCATTGCAATGGGCAAGCACTCTGCTGTATTGTAGGTCAAAGGTAATCATGCTGTAAGAATAGGTTGATGAAAATGATCAAAAAGCATCACACTGCTTATGCATTCTTAAATAAAAACTTGTACATGTGCTTTCTGTTCAAATGTGTTAAAAATTTAAGATAAAATTAAGAACCCTAGAGGGGGTTTGGGATTTTTAAATCTGAATATGTACAGTGTTGGCTCCCTTTTTCGGTACTATTATAGCAAAGTATTACAGCAAGTTTGCATCAGTACATTTACTGATATTTCTTTCTTTTCAACCGTTACTAGGATTGTTACAGTGTTGCACACTGTTGCAATCCAAGATCACATTATTAGTTTTCAAAAAGTTTTCCCATCCATTTCTAAGAAAAAATTAAAGTTTTATGGAGGAATGGATGTTCCTCAAGCTGTAGACTAATATAAAGGGGCTTGGATGCCCCTATAGTCACACACACACACACACACACACACACACACACGCACGCATACACATCTGTGTATTGCATGTACACAACCAGGTACAGGCATCCCAGATAATCCTGCATTGTCTACTCTTGAGAAAACACCTCTGGTCATGCAAGACACCAAGCCAAAGTATAGAGTTTGAGTCGGA
>OMKZ01011247.1:2345-17495 GCA_900302535.1 Neoniphon sammara | reverse complement strand
GTCTACATGGATATGGATGTTTTTGCAACTATTTCTCGGTTTTTAGAGAAAAAAATCTGTCCACACAAGAGTGTTTTGGAAAATGAAAACACAAAAGCACGAGTCTCCACTATATGAGCATGTGCAAAGAAGCAGAGGAGTGACTGAAATGGTTTGCTGACATCACTGAGTTACAAAATGCCACTATAAATCCACTTAAGCAGAAAATGAAGTTGGATGACAAAAACAAGGGTGAGTTGTTTATGCAAGAGACAATGAGACAATGAGGTAGAACTACGGGAAGTTAGAAATGAATACAAATAAATAACAAAGAGCATAATGGACAGTCACAGCTGTCTCAAGTCAATGTCTCCATGTTGAACATGTGAAAAGAAGCAAAGTCATGGTGATGATGGATTGTACTGTTTTCACTCTCCACATAGCAAAAGGAAAACAGCAGTTCAAAAACACATTACACAGAGCATTTGCTCTGTGGTGTTTTCAGTGAACAAAAATGTTTTCAGGAGCTCAGAACGAAAAAAAAAAAAAATTGTGAGTATGTGGATGTAGCCTAAGAAAGAAGCCTGAAAGGATTGTGGTGGTGTGGGTAGTTTAAAATAGAAAATGTGACAAGGCAGATTTGTTTCCAAATTTAGGTCACAGGAACACAGCAAACTGTCTTGTCTTTAGCTCTACCCTCCACTCCAAAACACTTTGAATTGTAGCTTGAGAAGAGACAGCAGAGTTAGCAAAACAAACACCTCTGTTTTTTTGGTGTCATTAGCTAGCTAATTAGCCGGCAAGATAATTTAGCAAAGCACCAATATTGAAGTTGCATGCGACTGCTAGCTACAACTAAAGCTAGCTTCCACTAGCTGCATTAACTAATGTGCAAATGAGACGAGTTTACAATCAGCAAATGATGGTTAGCTAACTTGATACTAGCTAGCAAACAAGCTGATATTATGTAAACACAAATTTAGAGCAAACCAATATCGGTGGTGAAATGTCTAATTCAGAAGTTGAAAGTTTAAGTTGACAGACACTGTTGCCCAGGAGTTGAGGACCTCCATTATGGTTGCCAGAGGGTGTGTCACATCACATGGAAGGCCTCTTAACATGGACTGTAAGCAAACTAAACCCTGAACATCTCACCAACAATCTGAGGCAGTGAGTAGCCGTCCAGGTCCAGCAGCACCGTTCCCGTCTGGAGACACGTCCTGAGCTCGAAAAGGCTGTGCAGGGACAGCGTGGACACGTGGGGTTTACTCCACCTCTCTCCTCCCTCCTCAACCTTCTCCTCAAACTTCACCCACCTGAAGGCAGCAAGAAACAAAGAGAGTTGGTGAGGAAGACGGTTGTGGGACTCAGTGACTAACAGTTACGTCCACTGGCAGAGGTTTATGTGATTTACTCGGTCCGTTCGTCTGTCTGTCTGTCAGTAGGAAGCACTGGTCAGATTTGCACAAAACTTGGTGGGAAGGTTGGTCATAATTAGCAAAGAAGATAAGTTTTAAGACCGGCCTCACAGAAGCATGGCAATGGGCAGGCCTTAGACCACATAATTTCCAGATGCATCCACATAACATCATAAAACCCACCCGGGAGGTTTAGCCGGCCATGGATCAAGCTGGCACTGACTAACTTTCACTGCTGATTAGCTGTAAGAGACGGAAACAGGGCCATGACTTCCAGCTGCAACCTTGGCGGAGGTCTGACCACTAAGTGCCCTCTTGTTAAAGACTGTGGTAGGTCCCATTGATAAATGTGTGAAATTGCATGAACGTGAAGCAGGGCATTGCTGGTGAACAGCATGATACCTTTTATTGCACAGTACACTTAATAGAGAGTTTCACTTGTGGCTCAATCAAGCTTGATCTTTGCCTCTGCTGTTGCATTGTCTCAAAATGCCTCAGGGGGAATAAAACACCAAAAATAAGCATCAGAGGTGAAAACTCTGTCAAAAAAACACATTTAGGACTTTTTTCCAGCACCTAAAATTCCATAATTGTTCTATTTTTCGGTCCTTATTAATTTCTTCTCCTAGCTCTCTGCACTTACTTAATTGTTCCCCGGTCAAAGGAATACTAAGGGCACTCCTTCAGTGCAAGTAATATTGGTAATGCAGGAATTGATCTGTATTCTACTGTTGCACTCACTATAAGTCACTCTAAGTAAGAGCATCAGCTAAATGCTTCAAATGGGAATGGAGAATTTACATAAAAATAACTTACATCTGGCCCTCTCCTGGACAGCCAGATGTGGGTTTATTTTATCACACAGGATGTCCCAGAAAAGTTTAGGCACAGTAACCTTACTGACAGTAAATCTGAAGAATTGGATTAATGTAAATGCTATGGTTTGATTGCAGTCACTATTCAAGCCAAGTCTGGCCTGCGTTTGTGTGTGCGTGAGCGTGTGTGTGTGTGTGTGTGTGTGTGTGTGTGTGTGTGTGCGTGCGTGTGTGTAGTCAGTCACCTGGCAGACTCCTTCCACTCCAGCTCGTCTCCTTCGTGCTGCAGCGTGTCCATCTCAGTGAAGAGTGTAGGCGTGGGCATATCATCGTCCTCACCGAGGATGTAACGTAGCCGCTCCGCCGCTGGAGACACTAGTATTTTTCAAGAATAATAATAATAATAAAAAAAAATAATATATTTTTTTTGGCTTTTTAATGTTTTTTAAATCACATAATTAAGTTTTAACAGGTGTGATGTGTGATTTTATCTTGACACCAGCAACAAACTTGTATGCATATATTCACATTTTAGTCACATTTTAAAGTTAAAATTGCTGAGGCTTGTTATTCTTATTCCACCAATAACTAAAACTTTACACCGTGCTGAGAGGGAGATCCAAGCATGAAATGAGTCAAGTTCCACCACAATGAATTTGGTAATTTAATACTGGCTGATTAGCTCTGACATTTGGCCTCTTTCTAACTGATAGTAATAATCATCACTTTGATACCAATAATAAATGTGTTTCATATAGTCCCTTGGCTTCACCTCTGTGCTAATAACATAGCATGCAGAGCTGTGGCCTGCAGCATTTCTACCAAACAAACAGGACATCCTTTTCCCAGAGGCGATGCTGACAAGTCAAAGCTCACTGACCTGACACATAATACCACTTACCAGTGTACAAAGAGGTCTCCAATATGAATCAGCATGTGGATCCCAGTCTATTCCTGGACCATAAATCAATCAGTCTTTTCACATCCAACGCATCTTGCGCAAGTCACTATCACCCGGGCCTAGGCCAGTCACTGTAATAATTTCATATCTTTCCTCATTTTTGTTCCTCTGTACAAGCATTGCAGTATTGCAACCACCATCAGGTTACATACATTACTGCATGGTTGTAGATATTCAGTCATGTGCCAAATGTACATAATGTACATACAATATCTTTTCTTCTTGGCTGTTTCCTATAGAGATTAGCACAGACCCCATATAGGCTAAAGTTCATTAATGGTGCTGCAGGGTAATGACCTTTGAGCTGGCCACCGTGTTCCTAACCTGTGGAGTGAGCTGTATTGTAATTACTGTACACAGGGTATGCCATTAAATGCCATCAGCAATCAATAATATTGAGGCACCTTATTGACAGCAACCTGACAGGGAATTCCGCTTGTTCTTTGCATATAATTTCTGAATGAGAAAGTAGTGGTGAAATCAAGAGCGACTACAAATACAGAGACTACATTATTGCAACGCACTGTATTCACGATCATTTACATTATTCAAAGAGAATGTTTGCAGAACTATGAACAGATGGTCTACCTCCAAAGGGAGAAACCCACAAATCACAAAAGGTATCAGCATCGCCATGCAGAGGCGAAGACTCGCATGCAGCTCAGCAACTGCACATTAAAAGCTCATTTCCTACTCTGGCTGCCATAGCAAGCAGTCCTCTACTGACTTTGACACAAAAGGCTCCACGCACCGTGAAGCCGACGGGCAAACAGACAAGGCACAAAAAGTTCCCTCAATCTCACAAAGAGAGATGGATAGCATGAAAGAGTCAGTTTCCCTGACTGTATTCCCTAAGTTGTTTATTTGAGCACTGTTTTCCCTTGCTTTCATTTCTCATCTCTTTGTTGTCCCTGCTGTCATCCTCTTGCTATTAATGGCACAGTATGCAAATATTGATATTCATGGACTGAGGCCTGCACTCTGAAAGAGTGTTTATGTGTGTGTGTGTGTGTGTGTGTGTGTGTGTGTGTGCATGCAGCCCAGACTGGGTAAACTCATGGGTTGCCTTGCACCGGATTGCACCATACTGATCAGTATGGAGTTTGTTTCCAGCTAAAGGCTACGAAACCCAAAACAGCGTTCTGGTAGCAAAAAGCAAGAGTGCGCTACTTGTTACTTGGAACTAAAAAATTAAAAATATCCTCTTAGGTCCCGTAGAATTTCAAAGAAAGCAAGAGATTTGTAAAACCTGACACAACTTTCTTCCTGTCTGGGCCAATATTTTGGGGAACAGTTATCAAAAAAAGTATCAAACCACATGGCACAATACATCTCATCTACGCCAATCTAATGTGGAGCTGTTTTGAAAGACCACAAACCTGCCTGTATCTACAGCGCACTAATTAGAATGAGAGGTGGTAGTTGTATTAGAGGTTATTCATACTTCATCTTTAAATGATGAATTTGAAAGGAGCTAGAGCTAAGCTTTTCAATATTAATAGATTCTTTTTTAGAGATGAAAAGCTAAAACAGTCCTCATCAAAGTGCAATAAGTTTCCCCTCTTAAGGAAGATGAAAGGCTAAAGGAAAGGAAACAATGACCTCCTTTGATCCACATCAAGGTTAGGTTAGGTTACAGTAGGCAAGGTGAGGTACGGTTTGACAAAGTTACGTGACGTCAAGTTACATTATGTGATGTCAGGTCACATCACATTGCGTTACATTACACTATGCTACATTACGTTAAGCAACATTATGTTAAGCTACATTTCGTTAAGGTACGTTACATTTAGCTACATTACGTTTAGCTACGTTACGTTTAGCTACGCTACGTTTAGCTACGTTACGTTTAGCTACGTTACATTATGTTACATTTGGTTAGGTTAGGCTAGCCTGTGTCATGTTATGTTGGATATTTTATATTTCTTCAAGTACTTCAGCCAGTGAGGTTCCTTATATTTACTTCTTAACATAGACTTGATGACATGGTATGTATGCATATCTCAGGGCATGTTTAAACACAATGTTATATTAATGAGCAAGTGATGTAGTTAGTGACTACAGCCTCATGTCAGGATTTATTACATCTTGATCACGTATGAAATGCAAAGGAAAGAAACATCACTGAATAAAGAGCTTGAGGACGCAATGACATGCCTCTTCAGTGACAGAGTTTGCCTGATTGGCCTTCCATATATATGTCATATTATGTCATGTCCTATCCTGTTTTGTTGTGTCACATCCTGTGATGTCAGGTTGTATTATATCATATCATGCCTTGTCATGCCATATCATGTGTCATATGTTTTGTCATGTCATGTCATGTTGGATGATGTCACTTTGGACCATGTGATTTTATATTGTTTTATAATGTATCATGTTGTCCCATGTCATGTCATTTTGAGTCGTGTTATAACAGGTCCCATTACATCCTGCCATGACATGTCCTTTCATCTTAGGCTTCCTGGCTGCTCACTCACTTGTGCGGTTGATGTCTGGCATGTTTTGGTCATTGGGTTCCATGAGTCCTTCCTCTATGTCTATCTCTCTGTACCGGTCGTGGTCGTGGTGTCTGTGGTGGCCATAGTGTCTCTCCCTGTCCATGTCTGCCTCACGACTAGAGCGCCTTCGCCGCCGTTTGCGTCGGTATCCCCGAGGCACCGGGACTCCGATGTAGATGGACTGATGGTCTGTGGACAAATATGAACAGTTTATTTCAAAGGAAATGCTGAAAATTCTTGTTGGTATAAAAAGGAAAATAGCAATAACAGACAAAATCATAACGTAAGATCAGGCTGGATATTCATTATCCATATTGAAGACACTGAGTGATTGCCTTCAGATATTTTTTGTTTGTTTGTTTTTGCCAGGATGGTTTTTGTTTTTTGGAATAGACCACATAATATGGGCTGTAGCTTTATTGTATTCACATACATTACTGGTATTGCTCCAATGGCTGTTTTAATAGAAAATGACTGCCTATATGAGTTTCTGTGGAGGAATATGATTACAAGTTATCTCAAAAACAAGCTTTACTAAGATCACGTTTTGCAAAAATACAAAAAAATCTAACAACTTACTGAGTATTTTCTGAAAAGCCCCAAAAATGGTGAAATCCAATAACAACTGGCAGATTGTCTAATGAGATCTTTCATTAATCCCTCATACCCAGAAATCATTTTAACAAACTATGAATAAATTATGATTCAAGTCTCATGTGTGTTTATGACTGAAAACATCATTCTCTACTGGAACAGTTATGAATGGATTGGAAATCAAATCTATTTGGAATCAGTGGTGTATTCACAGGCCTGTACGTATTTCCTCTGAGTTGCTGTTAATTTGTAAATCTTCATTTTGAAATGAAAGCTTGGACAACGTGACTTTCATCGCCTGCTGTTAATTAAAGCATCTCTACAAAGAAAAAAAAACAAAAAAACGAATTGCAGACAAAACTCCATCTGGAATAACCAAACAACTGGGAGAACTAAAGCAATATTGGATGTTTGAAGCCAGAATGTTCAGCAGGGCTTCAGGGTTCACACACACACACACACACACACGCACACGCACACGCACACACACACACACACACACACACACACACATACACACACACGGAGTCATTTTGCTCCTCCATCCTAATTTGCAACCCATTACTGTCACACACAAATTCATTCATTCTTCCTCACAAACTACAAATTCATATTAGAAAGAAAAGAGAGAAATAAATCAGAACCAAATTACTCTAATGACTCCACTGTGCTATAATAAAAAAAGATTAAGTACATATAATGAGCTTTAATATCCTATTTCTATTAGCAGTGGGCTCGTTTAATGTATCTTACTTACATACGGACCACACACACAACACAAACACACACTCACCCTCCTCCTCCTCATAGCGAAGGTGAGAGATGCCCATCCCTCGGTCTCCATGGTCCATTCTGCAAGAGAGGAAGTAAGGGGATTTTTTTTCTTTTCTGTGTGTGTGTGTGTGTGTGTGTGTGTGTGGTTCATTGCTGTATTTCCGGGACGAAAGCCTGCAGCAGTTGCTGTTGTGCACTGACCTGCATGTTGACATACAGTGTGCTGCAGATCAATGGGGAAATAATTAAAAGCGAGGCCAAGTCAATAGAAATGTGCGTAATTAAAACAAATGTGAGGGTAACTTTATGCACGTGGTGCCAATTCACACATCACATGCCAGCAGCGAAGTTCCTGTTCCCGTGGAGCTGAGAGGGTTTGGATTACATTTAAAGGGATTGCAGTAATCTCACAAGGGAGCAAATGCCAAGCAGAGCGCTGAACAATCCGACGATTTACCGTTACACCTAAAGACATCATCCATAGCACTTACAAGTTGCATGGATTCATTGAACCTGAAAATGTCCTTAGGATTGACAATCAAGTCTCTATCTCTGTTAGATAACTGTGTATTAGTGGAAATCACAGATGTGGATCACCACCAATATCTCATAAATTGTTCTTTGATCAAGCTCTACACCAAATGTAAATTTTTGAGATATCCTACTAAGTGCTTTTACATGTTTAAGACATCGTGTGAAAAAGTTTTCCCTGCTTAGGGAAAACTACTGAGAATTTACAATTTATTTAGCATATCTTGAAATAATCGTTTACAATTGTAACAAGTGTCACTGCAGTGTGGACAAAGAGGTGAATAATTCAAACGGTTTCTACTGGGTTTGGGGAAGACTAATTCATAAGTAGCTCAAAACAATTCAATTAAGCATGGATGGGATCAGGAATACGAAAAGCGGAACACAGTACATCTCCCATTGGAAATGAATGGATGTTGTGTGCACATACAATTAGAAAATGGATCATCCTCCAAGCTTGATCTAATACCAGCTAACCATTCTTTGCACCACTTGCAGTATAAATAAACCATAAATATTGCATTTATATAGAGACTTATTCCAAAAGTATATGTACATTTGGACCATCAGCAGTTCATTGTTTAATATCTCAAAAACCACAGAGAATCCAGTCTGTAAAAGTGTTATTTATTCAACCACAGCCTTAAATAACCCGCTGCCTTCAACACTTTTTGTTTTTATGCTTTTCATCATTTTCTCATGGGTGTCATTGGTTTTAAATGGCTGATATCTTATAATGGAACAAAACTCCTCCTATCTACCATGACTTGCAAAGTGAGCCACAGTCCATTTCACTTCAATTCCCACCACTTGGAGAAGCAATCTGCATCTTTCTGAAGGTTTCTCTCCAACTGCATCAATTTTGGATTCAATAAAATCAACAGTTACCTGATTTCTTTGCTCATTATTTCAAAGGTACGACCAATTATGCCGTCTAAAATGTTGCTATTTTATAAGAAAGGGGGTTTAATAAACTGATTACTTCACTGACAATTCAATGTCTACTTTACTATCCCTCCAGCAAGTACTGGAGTTTGTGGTTTCTTTTCAAAATTGCAGATATCTTATGCATCAACATGTGTCAAAGGTCTTCCACGACTAACTGCTAAAGTGAATGGAAATTGGCCTGCAGGGTGAAATATTTACCTCCGCCAAGCAGTTTGTGTTTTCACTCATCAGTTTGTCTGCAACAAGACGTCTGAACACTTATGAAGACATTTCATATTTTTAGTATGCCATGCAGAAAGGCCTAAGTCTGAGGGACAGCTGATTTGATTTCACCCGGGTTTCAAATCTGAGATTTGCACCACAGTTTTATCCATCACCATGAAACCAGCAGACACTGGGCCTTGATTCCAACTGTGCATTTCCATTGCAAAGTTTCATTTTTTTCAAACCAACCCAAATTTCATGATACAAAGAAAGTCTTCCGCAGCAATTTTCTCCTCCAAAAACACGAAAACGCCTGTATTTGTTTGCTGTAGCAGCTTGCAACTTTACAATTGCACCCATAACAATAACCAGACAAAAAAAATCTCCTTGATATATTCACGAGAGAGTTGCCTTGGGATTTTTTTTCCCTATCTCCCTACAGAGATGCCCCCTTATTTTTCAAAACACGTTTCTACATCCTCTAAGCCCAAAGCAGCATTTCTTATCTTTGGCTCTTGGCTGATAGTTTTTTTGAAACGCAATCCACCCTAGAAGATGAGAGGCATTAAGGGGCTGGGTTGCGTTGGGTGATGGAGGCTGGATTTAGCCCAGTGGAGCCGCCGCTGTGCCTGTCTCTAGCGCCGGCTTCCTGCCTATGTAATTAGTTCTGTCACATCAGTGTCCTTCACACCCAGTGGGCAGCTGGACCGCGAGATGCCCCCCTGCACACCACCGCTCCACAGGTTGATCGATGGGCTCGCCCCGGCCTCCCGAGCCCCACACTGGCTAATTCAGACATGCACACACACCAACACATGCTGACACATGCACATGTGCAGCTACAAACGCACCAACGCACTCACATCGGGGCAACTGTGGCCGTGCATTCCACTGCATGCAGGCAAACAGAAAATGGTACACTGCAGTGGTGATAATGCAAAAAGGAAACATTTTAGCAAGGCACTCGTTCTACTGAGTCTTGAAAGCTTATTTTTCTAATAACTGTCTAAAAATCTGTTAATGCAGTGAGATTTTTTCTCGTTTCCCAAAAAACAACTTGTTTAATGAGTTTTTCTTGAATGAAGTGGCAATATTTAGTCATGTGATCCACCACTTAAGAAAATCAAATCAAATCCAATCCAGTCAGGAGAAAGTGCATGAGAAACGTGAAATTATCTGACTTTGCTGGCCAACGTTTGACTTGATTTCAGAAATACAAGAGGCTCGGGTCTGAATTATAATAATTTGTTTACAGAGGCAAAAAAGAAAATAAATTAAAAAATAACACTATACTCTTCAACTAAGTCGTCTTCAACTAATACATGCCTCATATGAGCAAATGTACACACACCCATACACACAAATCTGCATAATGCACACAGAATATTTCATGCCAGCGCCACTTAGAAACAATATTTCAACTTTTAACAAGCTGCGCAGTCCTCAAAGTTTTGAGGATGTACATATATGTATGCATGTGTATGTGTGTGTGTGATGAGAGAGAGAGAGAGAGAGAGAAAGAGAGAGAGAGATTGCAGCTATTACGTGGTCCTCATTAGTGGCTCAGTAAGTTTTAAAAAAATTCTATAAGATAAAGAACATTTCTGTGGAAGTTGTTTAATTATTGCTCAGAGGGGGTTCAGGATGATGTTCTGTATGTTATTATCTGAGACTGTATGAAATCATTAGCTGGACTGAGTTTCACGGACGGAGTCATTTTTAGCTTGGTGCCAGCGGGAATCAAACCCCCAACCAATCAACCTCAGCATTGTAAAATGGCAACACCTGCTCTAATGAAAGCATATAAAAGTTAAGCTCTATATTGTGATATAATACCAAAATAGACCAATATAGACCAAGTGAAACTCTTGGAGAGACACAAAACAGCAATTTTTAGAAAAAATTTTGGTATAAAAATGTCAAATTTAAAGATCTTGAAAAAATCAGCAGAAAAATTGGCACAAAATTTCAGCAGCTTCAATCCAAAAATATCAGTAGCCCTAAAAAAACAAAACATATATATATATATATTTTCTTTACAGTCTGTTGTTCAGAGAATAGCAGCATAGAAGATAATGTGATCATGTTTTAAAAAATGCTGTGCACTGAACATCAGGTAACAGGTTTCCAAATGGAAATAATATTTTTTAAATGTATTTGTTCAAAACCACAAAGGATAAAAAGTTCCACTGTGCCATTATTTGAAAGAACATTATTTAAAGGAAAAATTCTAAATTTAAAGTTATATGTACAGCACTTTGGAAACGCACTGAAATCAGTACTGACTTCTTATAAAAAAAATAATGAATAAAAATGAAATAAAAAATTCAGATTTTCTGGGTTTCAAGATTACTTTTTTACTCCAGCTTGGTCTTTGTTTCCATTGCAAGTTTTAGAAAAAAAAAGGCCCAGAGTGCTCCCACACATTTCAATGCATTCAGTCATAAAGCAGTCATAATAATGTACAGGCCCTTTGAAACCAAGCACTGGAGAAGGAAATATATAGAGAACTAAATGTCATCTCAGATTCAGAAAGTTCAGAAAATACCACTGTGTGTCAACTCCAGACAAGAGAGGAGGGAAATAAAAGGCATGGAGAAAAAAGGAGAGCAAGATAGAGACGAGCAGTTGAAGACCAAGGTGAGTCAGCCTACCTGGATCAGTTGTCTGGTAGAATGAGGAGAAAAGGCCTTCGCTGTTTGCTGGGCAGCATCAACGAAAACATGCCAGTGGAGCACTAACAAACTATGGAATGCTACAAACTCTGCAGGGAGGGAAGCCTCTCTCTCTCTCTCTCTCTCTCTCTCTCTCTCTCTCTCGTGACTGGTTCAATAATAGACAAACTAGAGCTCTGCAGAGAGCTCCGGGCAGGAAGATGTTTGGAAGTATAGTTCACACCCGCTGATAGAAAAACTGCCACACCAGCAGGTCAATATGCAGTGTAGTGGAAAAAGTAATAAAGCATAGGGAGTTAAAATGGCCTACAGGTGAGTTTAGTGTTTAGACCTCATTTCTGAGCTTATCATGTTTTTACATTTCAAGCCTGCCACTTGAATGTGTTGGAAACAGAATGTTGCCATGTTGTTGGATAGTTAAGGCTCAATTCTTGAAAAGTGCATGATGACACTCCTGGGCAGACACAGCCTCTTTTCTCTACATCCAGGTTTACATTTGGAGAAAGCCAAAGGAAGCCTTCATGTTGCCAAGATGATGGCGGATGGATACTGGTATGGCCGCCATGAATGGGAGCCATAAGGTCTGATGATTGGTCTCCTCAGGATGTTCCCATATTCTGCGATGACGCACGCCGCTAAACACACCGAGGCTCGTTCATGAAGCAGAACAAATTTGTGTGTAAACTGTTTGCAGATGCTAATTTATGTGCATTTCGGCACTCATCAATATTTTAGTACCTCTGATCTTCCGAATGAAATTTACACCTGCTCAGGACTGCTCAGGATTGCTCGTACCGGGTGTGTAAATTATAATTGCAGCTAAATACTGCTTGTTATTAGTATTAATTACAATCTGAATTCATGTTGTGCTCTATTATACTGTATATTACTAGTTTATTATGCAAAAGCCTTTGAAAAATACACAAAAAATGTTGGAAAGTCTTACAAATGTAACACCTTTTGCTTAATTATTTTATTTATTTATTCTATAGTGATAGGTTATTCATGGGTGTGGATTTATGTCAGTTGATGAGACCGTGAACATTTGACCCATTTGGTATTCATCAACATACACACGTTAATATGATCAAATCTGACTTGTGTTCATGAATATAAGCTTCTCGTCCAAACATTTTTTATGTGCAAAAATACTCATACAATTAATGAGACCTGTTGATTGGTTTCATTCAGCGCCAGGATGAAGTCAAACTAATTCCATGGATATTAGGATATTACCTATTTTAATGTAAATGTATAATGTTTTTCTTTCCATATTGTGGGACAAAGTCACATCCATATTGTGTATCTGCTGGTTGCAGCTTCACTGAAGCTACATCACACGCATACTGAGTGAAATATTCAAAGCCAAGATGCCATTGTTTTATGGCTGCAGCATTACATCAAATAGAAAATATCTACATGTCTTGTGTATCATGTTACACACATTTCCCTGGAATCCAGCAGGACAGATTTGGCACCTTTGGAAACCTTGGGCTCTCCACTAGAATTTAAAATAAAGCCCTGTGGGTTTGCACGCGGCTCACGTGACACTGTTGCTGGCAAAAGCTTATTCTTACCATGGAGACAACAAAACTGACCAAATGAGACGTGAGCTCACATCTAATGAATCTAGCTGAAACAATTAACATGGTAAATTGAGCTGGGGGTGGTGGGAGATCCTCCCTCATAATAAGCCATTATCCCCCCTTGTTAAAAATTAACAAATCGGCCAAAGCCATTACACCGAGTTCAGGATGACAGCAGCACAGAGGACTGAAGCTGTTCTGAAGGTAAAAAAAAAACAAAAAACGGCTCAACTGCTTAAAATTCACATACTGTTGGATACTTCTGCTATTTTGTATTTGTATTTTGTTATTTTGACTCATCACAGGCAAATAGAGGAGTTTTGCTCCAAAAGGAAACATCCACTAGTGACATAAAAGTCACGCCTGCTCTTAATGGCACAGCACTTTGTGAATTGTACCTTTCTTAAATGATTCCTTCAGTGAGGCTTAATCTGGCACTCCTAATTCATCTATATGGTGTCCTTAATGACCATTAAATGGACAGTCATTCATCAGCATTGAGGAGGAGGTGCTGACTCATAGCATGCAATTTACGAGGCAATTTGCATTAAGCGTCTTTCTTTTTGCACATCCCTCCTTTGTATTCATAGAGCTGCGACACAATGTGTTTAATTAAAGATGGACGCACACTCTGAGGAGTTTACCTCCTCGGGATGCATGTTTTAGACCCAGCAGTTGCCCTGATGCCCTGGTCAGGGTCTGAGGCAAACTCACTGCCAAGGGTGTGATGGGATTCCCAGTCAAGGCTGATTTGGTTTGGAGGTGTGCGTCTCTTATTCCCACAAAGAACTGGCCAAAATGTAGAGATATTTACAGCAACAGGCTCAATGAGATCTGATAGCAGAGAATGTTTCAGTGATCTCAAACATCACAGTGAATGTCAGGTTGTAGTGTCAGTCACTCAGAATCAAACAGAAAAGACTTCTTTTAAGGCTCGCCTTTTTTGCAGCGATACTCAGCAATCACACAGGGAGAAGTCTGTCACAGAAGAAGAAGAAATATCAATTTACCCACCAACAGCAGCCTCCATATGTGTTTTCAGTAAAGGGCAAGCCACAATCATAGACATTTCACCATGTTCAAAAGAGCTGGCTAGATACCAATTATATGCCCATGTGTCACCTTTAATTTAAAGCAACAAGTTCATTCCCATTCTCTAGGGTCTCTTGAAAAGCATTCTGAGAAACTAGCAACACACTTACCACTGAAGAATAAAGAATGACTACAGAGGAATAAGTAGACAAGGCCGGCTGAAGGAAAGTGGGTACACCGGAAAAGTAAATTACAGCCTTTCATCACAATAGCTCCTTGAATGTAATGAACATCACATGCTACTGATGATATCTGTTAAAAGCAAGCCAGAGTGGGTTTTTCACGGAAGGTTTCAAAGTGAAGAAATGACTCTTAAAATGACCCCGAGCTCTTAAAAATAAATCACTTGAAGCTCCCTGCTCAATTGATTGTGTCAGTCATAACCCCCTGCCTCCTTTCACATTGTTAAAAATTTATAAAGCAGCCCGGCGAAAGGGAAAAAGGCAGGCTATTAAAGGTAGGATATTAAAAACGAATGGAGTGAGACTGCAGGTACTAATTGCCGAGAAGAAGCATGGCTATATAAGGAGCGCTGAACCTCTAAAGTGGCGAGTAGGAGGATGAGAGAAAGGGGAAACAATCCGTCAGAAACACCATGCTCATTATAAAGATAATGAGGGGCCTTCCTTTAAACATCAAGTTGCTAGAACGCCGCGGTCCTGACTCTCAGAAGTATCCAATGTGTCAGTTACACTTCCAGCCCAGGGAGCATCCAGTGTGAAATTGACTCCAGATTGCTTGGTCAACTTCCCCTGTAACTGAAAACCAACCCAAATTGGTAATTTAATCAAGTGTGCAGACGCCAGTGGATTGACACTCGTCTGTCCTACGAATGTTAAATAAGAGAGTTGGGTTTACCTCTTGAAAGATGCCAGTGAGTGCGAAGGTGTTCAGTGTTGGCATGGCATGTAATTAACTGAAGAGGGAAATTATAGTGGTAGAAGGAACGTTAGTAGTAAAAGACTTGATGATCCACCATGGAAAGTATGGTGGAGCATATATAAAATATAATAATTTTCACATCAGTAAAAAAAAAAAAAAAAAAAAAAAAAAAAAAAAGGTAGCATGTTTC
>OMKZ01011238.1:1283-20967 GCA_900302535.1 Neoniphon sammara | reverse complement strand
GTGCGATGCGCAACCATAGTGACCAACTGACATTAGCTAAATTGCTATAAACAAGCTAAAACATAGCAGTAAAGTCAACAGCTAGCGGTCTACATATGCCAGTAAAATCACGTCTTGGTAACAAAACTGGTGGATTTATCTTTTTGTGTAGTCTGTATTACCTCATGGTGCTGTTGTTATTGTTGAAATTCAGATGATTTTCTCCTCCATTCTGGACCGCAGCTGTCATGTCTAGGCTTACTGTTCTGTCCATAGATATATAAAGAGGTTCTGTCATTGGCTGCGCCCTCAAAGATCCACGCACTACGGGTCAAAGTTCAACAAATTTTAACTTTGAGCGCAGAGCTCTGCGCGCTGCGCTACGCAATGGTCCGCGCATAAGCGGAGAATTGGTCTCAACTGAAATGAATGAGAGAGGCGTGCGCAAAATGTATTTTCCGCAATAATGTAAACGTCGCCTAAGTCAGTGAACCGAGCAAACACAGCTGTAGTGCACGTTGTGTGTGTGTGTGTGTGTGTGTGTGTGTGTGTGTGTGTGTGCGTGCGGAACGTGATTGGCGCTGAGGTAGCGACGCTTCCTTCACTGATGGGTTGTTAAATACGGGTGTGATGGATTTTAACGGAGATTACAGCCCAAGGAGCAGCCGGAAAACCGGATTTTTTTCCTCAATGCATTTAGTTTGGCTCGGACTCTCTGTGTACAACAGTGAATGGTCAAAACTGTGAAGTAAAAAAGTTAACTACAGGAACATACAAAAATAGCATAAAATAGATTTGTACATATGGACTTTATTCTCTCAAAATTATATTTTGAATGGTCCAAGTAATCTGAATAGAGCCCTACTGTTTGTTGTCAACGGCACATATAGACAAATAGTTTTGTCATTGTGTCTTCTTTTGAGACATACATCTAAATATGAACTCATAAAGAAAGTAACAAGGAATCTCTAAATATGAAAAGCACCTTTTTGTAACGCGGGTCTGGTTTGCGCTTACTGTTTGCAGCTCCCGTTGCGCAGTCGCCGCGCAGCTTTGTTGCTCTTGAACGCGCCTTCGAACAGAACTGTGGGAATGACAAGATGGCGGGACGTTCAAAACTTCCGCAGTTTGGCCCGATTTATAACAAAATATACTGTAAATAATACTATCCAGCGATACTCTCTGACTGTGCACCTGTTCGCCGTTAATGGACATCTTGTAGGCAAACTCTGGCGACCATGAACGAAGGCTGGAAAAAGTTTGAGGCTCCGTCCTGTCTGACCGTCACTCAGCCGCAACAGTGTCCGACAACAAGTGTTTCAAAACCAAAAACAAACCGCCTGAGGAGGAGTTTCAGACAGAGTCAACAACCACCAACACCGGCTGACTCTCCCAAGTCCCAACACACAGGTCAGTAATGCTATTTGCATTCTGTTTATATTTCAGGTCGCTAAATTTATTTTATTGGACTGGCCTTGTAATCTCTTGGGTAGAGTTCCCGTTACGTCCCGCCCTCTTGCGGAGAGAACAGTGCGCCAAAACTACAGTAAATATCTGTCAGTTTAATATTCCCTTGCATTTCGCCAAAGCTGTACAAATCGTAGAACATGACTGAAGACTTTTTCGGAATCAGCGGGGTTCGTTTTTCAATTCGGCATGAACGAAGTCCACCGAACAGCAAATATCTCAGTAAAATTTCATATTTTAGGATCTGTTCGCCTGTTTTTCCATTTGTCATCCTCCACCAAAATGCACTGTGGATGCAAGTGACGGGCCGTGTGAGTCAGTTCTAGAGGCTGAGATTTTATTTAATTAAAGCACAGCTTGGTGGATTATACGGATGCCGAATTTACCAGAACTGACCCTGATTATTCGTAAAAGGCTTCATCAGGTGTGCATTTATGTCTATAAGCAGGGCAACATTAAACTGTTAGGCAGTTCAGTGTTTTTAAACAGAATTTTTGTCGTGTCTTCCTCTCCGTGAGAAGGGAGTTTAGTCATTTATAAAGTTAAAATGCCAACTATTGCTGATTCCAGCTTCACTAAGATCACTAAGGTGCTAACATTGTCTTCCTTTTCTCCATTCATATCATTATAAAATTAATACTTGTTGAGTTTTTTGGCTGCTGCTCAGACTAAGGAATCAATTTGAGGACATCATTTTGTGCTCTCATCACTTCCCATCAGCATTTCTAATTATAGACTAATTGATTAGCTGAAGAATGAATTGATAAATTTATCAACAATGAAAATAATTGCTAGTTGCAAGCCCAGAGTGAACTTACCCAGATTGTTGATGTTGTTGTTGACAGTGTGAATGCACAGTCAGAACTTATGAAGATGTGTGTTTCCTCACTTCCAGACTTCAAGACTCCAACTCGAATCCCGAGGTCCAGATATGTTGGTGGATTCACTGCAGAGTCTCCACACAATGAGTCTGAGTTTCACCACGACATTGTCTGGGACGCCACGTCTCCTTCGCCCATCAGAGCCGGTAAACCTCAGTCTGCCAACTGATATCTAATAAAGCTGAATGTGCATTTGAAGAAACCATTTCCGAAACACCACACAAGCCTGTCCGTTCTAGAAAACTTAAATTTAGCGGTCTTTAAAATCTGAGGATCCAGCAAGTGTAATTATTTTGTCGGCCACAGACTTAGGTAAACCAACATTAAGTTTTTATGATTTTGTTTTGAAATCTACTATGACTGAGGGTTAGAATAATGTTTTTCATGATGCAGTTTAAGAATTCAAAAAGAAAGCAAATCTTCATGTGTCACTTTTCAATACATTGTGAGTTTATGTACTTGCTCTTTGAGCTGTATGCAGCTTGCAGCCCAATAAGACGTGACTATCAAGTACAGCGAAGTCAGAGAAACAATGACACAGAAAACTCGGAGGACAAAAAAGGTTGCATTTTGTCGCTTTGACAGTATGTTGGATTTGTACAACATGGTGACTCTGTTTATCTCTCTACAGGTAAAAGAGGCAAAAAATGCTCTGCTAACCGCGGTGTTGTGGACATCGCAGAGATTGTGAGCAGGATCGCTCCAAAGGTTGGTATATTGATTGGTGCACTTCCCAAAAACATGGTCATTAATTTACTCATGTTATTACTATTTTATTTTACATGTAACCAACAGTAAATGGGGCTCTACACTGGACCTCCTTAGTGTTCATACTTGAAATCATAGACTGTATGGACGACGTGACAGCTCCCCAAAATTGAAGCTAAAACGTCTCGATTGCCCCTGGTGGCTGGCTGCAGTATAGTAATAAACCCCGCCCCCTCCGTGTTAGCAGATGGGACATGGGCCAAACGAAAAAATCAAACTGCACGTCAAATACATTTTTCCCAAAGATGGTTCCTGTCATTTCAGCTAGTTTTTATCACGCTGATGTATGTTCAATTGTTCATTTTTCTGATAAGTTTGCAATGACGGTTAAGATTAGAGCAGCTAGGCTAGCTCAAAACTTCAGGGGGCGTGTGCTTGCGATTCAGTCGGGAGATATGGGCGGGACCTCAGTACTCCCTGATCTCTACTGCGCAGACTCTAGCAGTGCTCATAAACGGGATATTTTGGCTTCACTTTTGTACAGTGGGAGGGGTGGAGACACGTCATCCATCTTTATATACAGTCTATGCTTGAAATAGTGGCGATCTAGGAAGCAGAGCTTATTATACTGTTGGTTCACTGTAAGTTGCACTGGATAAAACCATTAATTCAATGCTTAAAATATAAATGTTAAATATAAATGTAGCTTTTCATCGACTCATACCATGGCCCAAGTGATATGGATTTTTGAAGGCTGATGGTGAGATGATATTTTTATAATGAGTCTACCAATAGCTGCTATTTTGCGCCAGTATTTTTAAAAAGTTTTTCCTTCTTATGGCAAAATTACAAGTGTTCATTGTTTCCCGTGAATTATCTGATGCTCTAAATGCTGTTTCAGGCCTCTGAAACAGCATTTAGAGCATCATGAGACACTAATGCCGTTTTTCAGGTCTGCCCGCTTAAAGCGCATCCACCCGTGTTCGCCAGTTTTCCATACAAATACCCATCTTGGGTCCACCCAGGTGCACCAGTATGTGAAGCTGCCCTCCTCATCCAAGTTGTAGTGACCTCGCTGTTACCTGATTGCTCAAACATGGCATCATTATCTGGCGACAGTTCTTCCTCTACTTGTTCGAGTTGCAAGAAGCGCCACATGCCTAGCAGGAACACAAGAACTTCCACCAACTCCACCCTGAAAAGCTCTACTGTGAGCAAGTAGCTCCTCTGCTTTCTTTTGAATGTACTTGTCACTTCCGTTTGACATCAGCGCCTTGAAATCCATGGGATCAGGAGTGTAATGCCTTCATCCCAAGTCGCCCGTAGTAATGGAAATGCAGTTCTGGGTTGGGCTGTAGCTGTGCTTGTGTGACCTCGCTTAATACCATTCTGTTGTTTTACAACCATATCATCACTTGTCTTTTAAAGCTCGGCAGACCTGAGGGCATAAAACTCTGCGCTGAGACCAGACTGATGAAACCCTATTAGGGCCAGCAGTGTGGTCTGAGACGTCAGACAGACACGGAAGTGACCTTTGAGACTTAAGGGTTCTGTGGGGGAAATCACATTTAGTCAATTTTAACGGGTTAAGACTGATACCCCTTTATTTCTATATCATTCCGAGTTATGCCCTAATCACAGCACTGATTAGAAAATAGCACTGATTGTGTTGTGTAGCCACTGACATTGAAGCCATTGAAAGCAGCGGTCAGCTTGTCATTAAGCTGTTAACTACCCCGCAATTAATACCATTCTGTTTTTCTACCGTATCATCACTTGTCCTTTAAAGCACGGCAGACCCGAGGTTATAGAGCCGACTTTACAGCAGTGGATCGGAGACAGTGCTGCCCTTCCCTGCACTCCAGCTGTACAGATTCCCAAACCCAAGAAAAAATCCCCAAGGTAATTCAGACAACCAACAAAAGTCCAAATCTGTTTTCTACTTAAATGATAAAACACACAGCCTGGACACAGCATCTCAGCTTTTTTCCACACATCCTTTGATAAGGACGAAAAGATGAACACCTTGCCCATATGTTTTACTTTGTGAAGCACTTTGTGACCCCTGTTTGTGAAAGGTTCTGTTACTTACTTAAGATTTTTCCCCTATTTTTTTCTGAATTCAAGATGACATCTTAAAATTTGGGTAATCTCGTACCTTTCTTTAAGGTCGTTCTTTAACTGTGACCCATCAAGTTGCAGTATTGGAAGTTAAACTTATTCAGTACAACATTCCAACATTGTTGGCAGTTCAGATTGTTTTATTTGGGTACTGTTAACCCAAGCTAGATGGTTAGCTTACAGGTACCAGCTACCGTTCATTTCTGGGAGAAATGGTACCAACGCTAACAAGCTGTTTTTGGTTAACAAACATATTACATACATATTCTCTGGTAACATATTACCAGAGAATGTTATCTGAATATTGTTAAACAGGCTAATTGTGTTATTTTGCCACATGCCAAACAGAGTCGATGATCTGTTGAAGCTGGCCAAGGAGTTTGACTTCAACATGTTTCGGCAAGCTGAAGAAGAAGCTGAAGAAATACACCAACAAAGTTTGGAGCTTCTTTCAGAGGATATCTTGGATTTCGAGAATGGGAATCAGGATGAAATCCCACCTGTACCTCTTGAAACTTCTCAACCTGCAGTAAATGCAGTGAGTGGGAGAGACTCTCAGGTCAATTTGCCCCTCGATCATCATATGGAGGATGATCTGGATTTTCTTTTTGATGGGCCAACGCAACATGTAAGCGGAAATTTAAGTCAAATCTCAATAGCTCAGTCCTTGGGCGCAAAACCTGCTCCTGCTCCATTCTCCCAAGCAGTTTCTGGGAAGGATTCTGGTCCGTCATGTGGTCCCATCTCCCATGTTTCCACAACAAACACCAAATGCAATGAAGTGGACGACAATTTTGAGGACGACTGGGAAAATGATGATTTTTTAAATGAGTCTTTAGTCTTTGAAATGACCCAAAATCCACAGAATTTTACCACTCCAAAGCACTGCTCAACCCAGAGAGAATCCTGTGAAATACAATATCAACGGGATAGTGCAGTGAATATCCTTACCAGTGGAGTTGCACGACATCAGCCAGAAACCCGACAAGGACAGTCAGTTGTCTCTAAAGCAGAGAAGGAAAATGTAAAACACAGAATTACCTTCAAACTAGAAGCTAATCCTGATTTTTTAGTCAGAAGAATCCCGACAGACACATCAACAAACTCCAAATCTGTCTCAGGTCGCAGCACATGTGCAGCAGGTAAGGACGCACAGCAGAGTCAGTTTTCATCCATTAAAGGCCTTTCCATCGAGGTTGAACCTCAGCTTAACTGGCAGCCACATCATTCAAACATTAAGTCAAATCCACAGGAATCTGTGTTCCATCAAAGGACTTCTGTGGCCAACTCAAGAGCAAAATACAACACGTGTGCTTCTGCTAGCTCAAACACATCAGTGACAAAAACTACTATAAGTTATCCAATGAAAACTTCTCAGTCTGAGTCAATTTCTAACCATAAAATTACCAAGCACAGGGAGGTACCTGCTCCCCCTGTACCACTAAGGAATAATGACTTCCTGGACGATGACTTGGATTCTTTCTTCTCGTCAGACTCTGGCTGGGATGACCTGGAAGATGACGATCTGCTGTGTGAAATGTGTGAAGACCTGGAGAGCCAAGTCCAGAGCAGGGAGGACTTTTCCGCCAAACAGACCCTGCCGGTCGGTCATACAATAAACCCGAGACCAGCACTGGCACCTTCGAATAGAGTCTGGGACAACATGAATCAGCAGACCCAAGTTAAGACTGAACAGTTCAAACATGTCCCAACATATCCACAGTCTTCTTCTGAAAGAAGTGGCAACTGTGTTCAGTCTTTTGCCAAAAACCCAACATCTCTGCTGTCTGGTTCAGGTAGACCAGCTAAAAATTCATTTGCTAGGACTTACACCTCTAACTGCACAGTGAATTTAAAGAGCAATTCAGGGACGGAGTCATACAGACACGTGCAAGCCAACAGCACTTCTGTAGTAAAGACCTCGACCAATCTACGAGGGAATGAGATCCAGTCAACTGCTGCACTGTTTGTTGGAAACGCTGCTGCACATCAGAGTCAGTTTACGTTTAAGAGGCCAAACAACCCAGTTACCACGGTTACCAACAAAGGTAAGGGCACGTTTGGAGTGGTTAATTTGAGTTTTGGGGTGTTTTCCTCTTCTAGTTTGGTTCGATTGTCCAGGTGAGAACATGGTCATATGAACCCTGGTAGGACCAAATATCCTGAAAATGTCGTAGTCTGTGGTGCAGTTTGTTAGGAGTGAGAACATAATCTGAACTAACTTGCAAGGTATTATGGGTATAAGGGGTTGCATGTTGATATTTGATAGGCAGCAATTGCTTATATCACATTCATGCCATATGGGAAGGAAGAACGGTAGGATAGAGGGGCATCACTATGACTTTAAAGTGCTCACGTTAGTTGGAAAGTTGAAAAGGATTTCTTCAAGTTTATATCAAAAGGTAACACTCAAACCAAACAAAACGTTCAGTTTTGTGATAGGCAGAGTTAGTTTGTGGTTAAAAATAAAGCATGCAAGATACAAGTAGTATTAAACTGTGATTTTTTTTTTACCTTTATTTGAGGTGCAATTGATTTGAGGACACCCTTTTCCAGATTATTTACCATCTAGTCAGATATATCAGAGCCTTCAGAAAATGAGATTCCTTGCTGCATTTAACACTTGGATGTTTACATGAACACTATTTCCAAGTACTTAGCGTATTTAGTATTTCGTGTACTTTGTATGCTAAATACCATATGATGTGAATGCAGCATTAGCTTGGAAAACCTGGCGTAACAGTGAAGTGAGGGCGAGCCACATCTGAATGCATACATTCAGCTAGTTCTTCATGTACGGTATTTGAGAGAAGATTAAATCACAGCAGACGGTGTGGATAGTTGCTTAGCTAAAATTACATAAGCTGTAGTCAGATTTGTCTAGACATGAATGCCAGTCGACCAGCAGGACAACTTTCCAAAAACCTGATGCACTCCTTTTTTCCAGTGCTGGGTAAATGCTCTGCGGCAGAGATCGAGCTGAAGAAGCAGCAGGCGATGGAGAAAAGACGACAGCGGATGCAAGCCACCCAGAACCTCAGAGCTCCAACCTGAAGAAGATCTGATGAACCAGATTCAAACTAAAGAAAAGTCTGGAGTTGGACCGAGCTGTGGTCAACGTTTCACTGACTGTGTCCAGCCTTTAGATTAAACAGAGTTGAACTGAACAGTAACGCTAGCACTGTGTTGTGCTTTAACACTTGTGTAGGCCCCAGCTTGTGATGTTTTTAATCACTGCTCTTCATCATATAACTGTCTGTATTCAAATCAGCTGGAAGTTGTAATTACATTTTGTTGTACAAATTTGATCTCTAAAGTTTATCAGTCAATGAGCTTCATCAGGTTGATACAGTAGCTAAAATTAGTAAAAATGCTGTTATACAATATAATTGACAGTTGCTTGGTATATCTGTTCTTGTAAAAATACACTGTACGGATTAGTATGTTATTTTTGGCATCAAAGTATTTTTTTCTTTGTAATTTCTATGCTTTTTGATGCTGACATTTGAAGAGTTAATTTCTAAAATGTTGTCTGTTTGGGGAGGGCATCATTTGTTTTTATTTTATGCAATGGGTCATTTTGTAAGAGTAGGTGTCACTTTTTCCAAAATGGCAAACATCTCCCTTTGGGAAACTCTTCATTTGCACATGAATAGATAGATAATGACTCCCACATCTTTTATTCTCAGGATGCTGAACAAAGACTTATGTCTCCATCTGGGGGAGCTTATTGTCTTTTGGATCATGACTATAAAGACACAGCTGCTTTTAGTCATTTTAATAACAAGACGATTTACAGTACATCTGGCCTTTTTTTTTTGTTTGTAGCTTTTAATAATTTTATTTTCTCTAAAGCACTTGGCCTCACTGATTTAGGTTCTTTATAATTAAAGATTATCATCATCATTATCATTTTTGCCATTATTATTATTACCCTTCCAATTTTTAATCGGTGGTGGTGGTGGTATTAAGGTCAATATTATTATTATTGTTATATTAAGTTACTGGCTTCATATGGAGATGTCATCTGAACTCTGCGGTCAGTCAGGTAACGGTTTTCACCTGCAGAGAGACAACTTCCAGCCTGAGGGCAGCCTGGGTCCAACCCACTCTACATGAATCATTTTATCATCACATGTTGACCACAAAATATAACCAAAACCTGAATGCCCCAGGGAGTTGGTGAGTGGCTGTGGTTTAAACACAAAGTGGCTTTCCCTGCAGAGACAAACCATACACAAATAGAGGAGAAAAGATGGGATTTATTATCTACCCTACACAACGGGGCAGGGATTTTATGGATTTGCCCTGGCCACCTTGTCTGTCACTGCTGCAGGTCCTGAATGTGAAAACTGTTGTTTGTTGTTGTTTGTTGTTCTTTTCTGTTTTCTCTTTTCTGCTGCGCACATTCATAACCCATAGAAGAAGCTTGATTTTGGTGACTCTATGACCTTTCCTCCACCATCAGGCCAAATTTTCAAATTGTCAGTGTTATAATAGTAGCACTAATGTTAACAAACCACAGAGGAGAATGTGTGATGTCCTTTGTATTGTGGGTAGATTAGTAGGACTGAATGATTACTACTGGGAGCAGCCATACTTAATACAGGCCAGTCAAAAGGTCGCACCAGATGAGGGACAAAGTCACAAGGTGTCATTTAGATTTCAGGTTGTTTTGGGGATAAACCCTGCTGTTGTTCATCTACAGCACATGGCTACTTTAATTTTTTATTTTTATTTTTTTACAGACAACTAAAAGTTAAAAGAGTGGAAATTGAACCATACAACAATACAAGTAAATGCTGCATTCCATTGTATTTTGAAGTCAGAAAAAAATGGCCTCCAATTCAGGCAAGAACATTAAATCGCTGGTTCAACGGCAAATTGTGATACGGAATCTCAAGCAAGACTGATTTAGTGACCAACTGCAGTGAGAAATGCCACAGCAGTTTGTTGGCACACAATGAACAGTAAACACATATTTGCTGCAGATTTTTGCTCAACATTTCGACACAGAAGTTGCTAGAATGCGGTATGCTAGCTGCTAGCCTACTTGTGTCAAGTAATGAAGAAATAGGAGCTCTTTAGGTGCTTGTCAAATTCATGCCACTTCCACACAAACATTAGCTTGTTGTGCGCGTCCATGTTTTTCTCCGGGCTTTTCATACCAATACCAACGCGGAACTTTCAGATGTCTGAGCACAATGGAACGCAGCACTGATGATGGAGGCATCGCTTCCCTGTCAGACCAATCAGAATCACTGTTTTGCCAATCACTGATACAGTGTGCTTATTCAGTGCAGTGTTTATCTTTATTCTCTTTGATGTTCTACTGGTAATCTGTGACATCTGTGTGTTTTAGTATGTCATCTCCATCTTTGTTGCTCAGCGCTCATCTCTATAGTGTTTCTGCTCTGCACTTTCCAGAGATCACCTGTCAGTCAAACAGTGTAGAGGGGACTGGGATTTCCTGTTGATGGAGTTTGAGTTTCTCTTTTCTTTAGCTATGTCCCAGTATCCACACTTGCGGTCTTTGTACTGATCTGACTTGGAAGAATGACATAAACAGGATACATTTTCCAAATGTGAATAAAGGCCCAATTAGCAATCCAAATGTTAAAACTACAAAAATGAAAACATTGTCCAATATCATAAATAAATAAAGCAATAAATGGGCAAATAAATGTGTCAATAAATAAGCAACCAATTAGATCACAGTTGCCTAATAAACTGTCCAGTAACAGAGGCTTCAATAACCTGATATAACTTTAATTTACATTGGAATGTGTTCTTGCCTGTTATCTTAATAACTGTTCCTTTTCTGCATGCAAAAGCCTGATGCACTGTGGGATACACTTAGCCATTAATAATGCTCCAAAATGACATTAGGATAAGGATTCATTAAGCCTGGATCAAGTACATCTGAGCTTGGGCATTTTCAGAAATGGGATGGTCTTCCACACTTACTCAGTGGTGCGTGAACCTGGACTCAGGACCACAAGTGTGGGGACTGGGGCGCAGCCTTAAGTGGCATTCATATTATTGCGGAAAATATATTTTGTGCAGGCCTCTCCCATTCATTTCAGTTGAGGCCGATTATCTGCTTATGTGCGGACAATTGCATAGCGCAGAGCGCCACACTTAAAGTTCAAATTTGTTGAACTTTGACCCGTAATGCGCTGACCTTTGAGGGCGCAGCCAATGACAGAATGGCCTAGACGTGACAGCTGCTGGTCCAGAATGGAAGAGAAACTCATCTGAATTTCAACAATAACAACAGCACCATGAGAGAATACAGAGACTACACAAAAAACCTTTGCATGGTGGAATGTCAGTCAGCAGATAAATCCACCAGTTTTGTTACAAAGATGTAATTTTACTGGCATGTGTAGACCGTTAGCTGCTGACTTTACTGCTATGTTTTAGCTTGTTTATAGCAATTTAGCTAATGTCAGTTAGTCACTATGGTTGCGCATTGCGCAAGACCACTGTATAGAGCGTTACACATAGCACATCTACTGTAGTTTTCTGCAGTAATGCGAATGCCCCATTGACTGTTCAGCCATGGTGGCTATTGCTGCTCATGCTAACTGCCCAGGTTTTCTTCCTCTGTTTATTCCAAACAAGCAGAAAACACATCACTTTTTGTGCAGCAGGAAGGAGCAACCAGACACTGTGTGTTTAGAACCAACAATGGAAAAGGTTTGTTAACTGGATATAGACTGGATCACTGCTGTGGTGTGGCACTCAGATAGTGAGAAGGCACTCAGATAGTGAGGAGCAATACCCATCATGAAAATGATGGGTATTGCTACTTTTTCACTGCATCACTGGTTGTCACCTGAGCAGCACACTGTGGGAGTCACCTGGCCGTGTGCAATCAGGCTGTCCGGTTGGGCTCGTCAGGTCTCTTCATTAGTAGTCTGGCAGCTGTCTGATGACAGAGATACCAGCCCGACGGGTAAACTGAGCCCCGTTATCACCAGACAGGCGTGTAACCGAATTCCCAGCAAATCAGTGGCAAAGAGAAGCAATCTGCCTCGGTTTAATCACACTGCTTTTGTCTCAACGTTATTCCAGTATTAAGTTTACATCATTTGTAAAGGACATTTGGCTGAAGTTTTGTGCCAAGTGGAAGTAGTATTTTTTAATTATATAGTAGCCCATTTTGGCAATGAAAGTAGTGAGTGTATAGTGTTGGATGGTGGACTTGTGTAGAGACAGAGGAACACGAGCCTCAGTATTAGGAGAGGAAATTGATTTGAATTGATTGAAGTTGATATTTCTGCCTCTAAAACACTGGCAGAGGAGCTAGCTTAGAACGGCAAGGAAGAAACTCTATAAAACTCTTATATAAATAAAAATGCAAATGGCTCATTCTTTTTTTTTCCCTCCCTCCATTCATTCATGACCACCATGGGATTTGTGATGTTGGAAAATCAGCATAGCTGATTTTCCATAGCTAGCTTACCTTGATAGCTATAGGCTAATATGGCTAGTTTGAACTGGGAAAGTTAGTCAGGCTAACTAGCTAACCTAGATAACTCAGTATGACCATATTGTATTTTGTTCAGGCAGTAATAAATAGTGAACTTTTTAATATTACTTCCTCTTCTCCTCCTGCTTGCCTTTTTCATCCAGTTTCATTTGAATGTCCATTGGCTCCGCGCACCCACTTTTAACTGGACTGATGAGATTATTTCTGCCTCCAAAGCAGCTCCGCCTCAGACAAAGTAAAACTCCAAGATTTTTTACATTTTTTATTATTTTTTCTTTCCAGAGCACAGTTAAGTTTTATTGAAGCATATTTTGTGGTTGGCTTTGGTCACATGCACAAACATCATTTCCCCTTTAAAAAATAGAGCTTTTGGTTGAAACTATATGAATTTATTTTACATGTTTTGGGGGACATTTTTGTGTTTATTTGACAGTTAAAAGTAGTGGGAGACAGGAAATATTGGGAGAGAGAAGGGGTTGAACCTCATGTTTCACATTTTGATTGTTTGCCCTTCACTTCAGCATTTCCTGAATGTATTTCACACTGATAAAATAATTCTCACTCTGTCTTGTTCCTGCAAACTTCCCTCCATGTAAAGTTAGATCTTTTGTTCCAGTCTTGCCGATGGGAGGGAAAACAGAGATGCCTTTAGGCTCCTACTGTATCTGTAAACACATCAAGTGTGATCTGCCGCTCTGGGTTTGATCTTCCCAGAATGCCCCAGGACGCCCCCTGGGTGTTCATGTCTTTACATAAGCACCTTGTATACATGACCCATCTGGGGAAGACAGCAGTTTCATGGCCCACCTGACACCTGCGACAAGAAGGCTGAAAGTGTTTATGGCGGATCCTCTTCCCCGGTGCAGCACCGACAACCGCTGCAGGTGAAATGAAGTCATCTGAGAACAGCACTGAACTCTAAATGACCCCCAACCCCATCCTGCCTCACTCTGCTCCATAAATTATTCCCGTCCCAATCACAGAGGATAGTGATACTGGGAAGCAGGCTGGCGTGCGGCTGCTGGAGCCCCCATGTGCTGGAAAAAAAAGTTTTAAGTTGTCGCATCACCTGACCAGCAAACAATAACACTGTCAAATTTTTTTCAATTAATCAATGAATCACTTAAGATATAAAGTGTCAAAACTAAAGCCAAAGTCTGATGGGAAGTGATCAGAGTCCAAAGTGATGTCTTCAAATTGCTTCCTTGGTCTGAGCAGCAGCCAAAAAAACCTCAAAGTATTAATTTTATAATGATATAAACAGAGAAAAGGAAGACAATCTTAGCATCTTATTGATCTTAGTAAAGCTGACATCAGACTGTTTTACCTAAATAAATGGCTAAAACCATTCACCTTTTTTCCCATTCATTTTCTTAAATAATTATTTAATTTTCTATCAGTCAATTAACTAATTGTTTCAGCACTAAGTACAGGACACAAATGTCTAAAAATATCTAATATCCCATTGGAATGTAATAGTGATACCTATAGGGTTACAGTTAGGGTTAGGGTTAGAGACACACAAAAATAAATAAATAATAAATAAATAACATGGAATGAGATCACTTTAAGTCATACTGAATGCCACAAATGCAAGTCCCTAGAGGAATTTGTGATATCATAGAAGCTAAAAACATTACCATTACCACCACGATCAACACTGTTTATGAAACTACCATGAAGTACTATAAAGTTACTACAACTCCCCACTGAGTGATACAAATACATTTTAAGTTTCAAAACAAATACTTTGCCAATATTATACGAATTTTACAGTGGCACCACAGGAGATAAACAAGCAAACAAATACAGAAATGAAATCATAAACTCACTATTTAGAGCCATAAAGACTATAAGCCCCTAATGGTGTTTTAAAGTGATTTTTCATTCGTGTTCTTTGTTGCTTTGCCATGTCATTATGATCAGTCTGTGGGAAAGTAACTGATGACAAACTCTCAAAGATGATGTGTGCTGATTTTTCCCTTCTCTAAATGAAGCTTCCACATAGACATGCAGTGTTTCCTGCCTCAACACAGCAGAGAAAGTGATTCTGTTTAAGATGAACTTTCTTTTCTAATAGATGGTGTCTTTCTTTTTAAGTTAGTTAAATTATAAAGAAAAAGTTTGTAAAGGATCACTTTTACCATCTGGGTCTTTCCTCACAGTCTCAGTCTAGTTAACAGCATCTTTTCTGACACCAGTGATGTGAAACCTCTTGATTGTTTCTGTATCATTCCTCTGTATTCCCGCCTGAAGGAGAGTTGCTGCACAGTGCATTCAGGTTTAACCTTGTAAGGGAAACTCTTGCTTCGCCTCTCTCCTCTCCTAAACACTCAAAACATAAAACTGATACACGAGCTGCACTTTGTTCCTTCATAACTCAGCCTCCTTTTGAAGCCTCCAGCCAAGGAATGAGGCCGACATTTTCTCTGTTTACATTCAGGATACTGTGCGAAAATCCATATTTATAGTAATTGCGTTTATGTAGTTTTAGCCATTACACCCGGATTATTTAGAGAGCCAGAGAGACATTTTAGAAGTTGGCTCGCCGCAGCTTTCATGTTGGCCTGTGTGAAAATAAATCTGGAGAGTTGCTGAGGTCCAAATCACAAACAGATGAGCAGGTTCCATGAGAAGCGCCGGGTTCGGAGGTCCATGTGTGCAGCGGGGGGAATATAAATGGGACTTTTAATTGGCAGTGACGGGCACAACTGGCCACATTCTCCTTCCAGCTCAATTAGGAGCATTCAGGCAGCACTGACACTTTATCTAGAGGAGGGAATCTCATGAGGAAAACAGCAAGCTGCACACACTAAAAACAGACTGCACACTGATCTGTGAAATAGGTGATCTGATTACAGATGATGACTTTCCATGGCCTTAAACTAGAAAGCAAAGCCTTCCTTTCTTTTAGGAGATTGGTTATTATATTTATTGGAATGTGTTCTGAGGGCAGCATTGCATGGTGTAGGGTTAAGGTTAAGGTTAAAGTTAGGGTTAGAGGGTTAGGGTTAGATGCAATGCTGCCCTCTGAACACATTCCAATAAATATAATCCCAACCTGCTCTCTTTTACTTTTATCATGGAAGAGTGAAGGGCTGAGGAGTGAATAGTGTGAAATCTAGGGGTGTAACCGAGTTTGCGTTCTTCACGGTTTGGTTTATGCCTCGTTTTTTTCCCCCATTTTTCGGTTTGCATAATTATTTGGCATGAAAAAAACTGAACCGTGTCAGCATCCAAGGTCTCTCTTTTTAATTTAAACTTAAACCAACAGCTCAACACACAAAAAAAAACTGAATGGAGCTGTTGCCAAAGTTCTGTAAAGGCTGTGCAGTGCAGCCACAGAAAGCCTTTGTGTATAACTTATGGAAAAGTCAGTTATTAGGCCAAACATTATTAATAATCAAAAGGAGTGTTGAATATTCTACACAAGTAGTTTTCAAACTGGGGTCCGTGGACTGCCAAGGGTCTTTGAGAGGGTTGCAGGGGGTCCACAGCAAAAGGAGGAATAGATTAAATTAACTATAATGACATTTACTGGAAGTTAAAATAACAAGCAAATGAATAAGGCTGGTCGGTTTGATTGTAATTTATAGTGATGTTATTTTCTTTGTTAGTTTCTCCCCCCACATAATAGAAATCTTTTCAGAGGGGATTCCTGAGGATGCTCAAAAATGGAGATCCATGGTGTATTGTGTTTCTATTTTGGGGATTCTTGACATGATAAAGTTTGGGAACCCCTGTAATCTGTAATCGTCACACTCAAAAAACACTTGAGCTGTCCAAAAAAATAAACTGTTTTGATGGTACAGAGGTGGACACTATGGGGGTGAACAGCACTTACAGATTTAGAATAGATTTACAATAATAACTTATGCTGTGCTGAAAAACACAAACATTTAAGATCGATTAAACCTAGAGCTGGATTACCCAATCCAAATCCCAATCTGAATGATCACAATCTTTAAAAAATAAATAAAATCTGTGTGTTTCATGCAGTCTTGTCAGAGCAGGATCTCAGGCTCAGCAGGCGGTTTGTGGTTGTGGTTAGTTATCAGTGCTGTGCTTTTAAACAGTCAGTTAACCTCTGAAATGGCTTGTTGATGAGGGCATTGCCATGTTGGAGAATGCCGCTCCCATTGGGTCTGAAATGCATCATGGGAGAAAGGTGAGTGCGTGTCTGCACTGTGAAACATAACCTGGGCATTTTGCAAGCATTTTTCAGACTATTTAACCCTTTACACTGTACTACAAAATTAATTGTCAAAGCTCTCATGTATGATTTTTCTGAGGATTTTTGCAAAGTGCTGCTTTATCAAGGAGAATTTGTTCAAACTCAGACTTTGAAGAATGAAGTTGCTCGTCTGCCAACTTGCTGGTGTTTATTACAGGTGAAAGAAGGAATGACAGTCTGCGTCATAGAAACAGGAGTTTTCATGCTTCTGCAGGACGCTGCTGACTGCACATATGGAGCTGGAAGTCGTGGTGTTGGAGTGAAAACACAGTTTCCCAGTTGTTTTACAGGTTTTATTACACTGACACCTACTGCTGGGATTGGAGCGGTGCAGCTCCGCTCTGCCTACAGATCCAACAGTGAAGCAAAAAACATTGGGGCCTCCATTCTGTCACTGTCCTGCTGCTGAACCCGTACTGAGGTGACTCAGATCAAGGCGCAGGACTCCAGTCCATCTCCAGAAACTTCTCCTGATGTCTGGCACTTGCATTTGTACTGCTAGATGTTGGCTTAACTTTTGCTTCCCTTTCTTAGCAATACTGAAGCGATGGTAGGTTTTATTTCTAAGTGCCAAAAATACTTCAAAAGACCAAGAACAGGCACAGCCATTGCAGAACAGAGATGGTTCAATCGAACTAATGGCATTACCAAGACCAGAGCAAATTGAGTCCTGTTCAAGACCAAAATAGGCAACACTGAACACATAAATGAAGTAAATGAAAAGAGTGCTTTTGAATTCTTCTGAGGAGCTAATTTCATTTCCCTCTAATATTGGGAGACCAAACTGATGTGATGTCACATTAAGGTGTCAGATAAATGCGGTATACTGAAAGCATAAGTGATGATGAGTTTGTACAGTTCACTTCTCACCTGTCTGAAAGCTTAAAGTAATACTCTCACATTTTGGCAAGTATTTTGCCCAAAACACTGGAGCTAGACTAAGGACTTCTGTAGACTTCAAGTCTTTATGCTAAGCCAACACAAAATGCTACCCATAGGAACTGAACCAGTGGATGTGCAGCGGTGAAAATGGTAATGAACATCTTGTCTCTGTCTGGGTAAGCGTTAGAGTATTCCTTTAAGAATCCTGTTCTAAAGGAGTTACATCTTCAAATCAGATCACTGATTATTGCAAAAATATCATTCCCACTAAAACTGTGGCTCATATCTGTCAAAATAATGGCATACATTTTCTTTTTTCCATGTTGTTCAGCCCTATTATACAGTGTACAGTATGTCCTTTGCTGTGTCTTCACTGCAGCCATTGTGGATGTTTTCTGTTCGGGGCTCTCCACTACTATGCCTTTCTGGTTTCCCTCGTCTCTTCTCATTCAACTTCACCTTGTGATGGCAGGCTGCAACCTGCACACCTCGTCATTTGGCACAGAGTGCGATTAAACAAACAAATATCAAGTCGAAGCAAGTTCAAGACATTTGTTCACACATATTAGACAGCAGAGAAGTTCGATTTACTTTCTACTACTGCCATACCGTGGAGCTGGAAATGAGAACAGAGCCCAAATTTAACAGAACAACACCTGTCACACCTCGGGTAACAACTCTGAAATTGTTTATTTCTCAATTTCCATGTATGAAGTTTCAATGGTTCCCACAGCAGTGACGCAGCATGCAGACGGAAGAGGAGAATAAAAACCTAAGACTGAATCTGTGTGGCCTTCGCTCAGGCAAACCCACCATCAACATCCCTTTCACCCAATAGAAGACATTTTAGCACTGACCTGATATAAACTAAGCAGAAAGCATTGACACTAAATGTTTATAACAAATACCTGTACAAAAAAAAAGAAAGAAAGAAAAAAATCAAGAAAGAGAAAGCGAAAAAACAAATCATATTGAGGCTTTTCCCCTAAAACAGAGCACGTGGCAGTTAAAGCGTCATGGAATTAAACTGACATACAGACCCAAAATATTACAGTTTGTGTAGTGGAGTTATTTCTTAGTCATTTCCATGTTTACCTTTTGTTTTTTGGCAACTTCCATGTATATATAATTTTCCTCATGTCATTATATAACATTACTATTCATATGTAAACACAACACAGTCTCACAAAATTTAATGAAATGACCACAAACTCTGAAATGCAGCTCTCATGTCGACAACGCTCCTCCACCACAAAGTGGACTCGCCATTTCCAATTGTTTGCAAAGGTTAGCTAATAATTACCTTTAAGCAAGTAAAACAACTGTGGTTAAGTTTAAGTTAAAGTCACAATGAAATAAAAAATGACTTGCATCTTGTTGGCTAATTTTCCATCTCATAATACACAGCTATTTACGATAAACACAAAAAAAAATACTGTTTTTTATAGAAAACCTCATCACTTTTGCTTTCCAGAAAACATTTACAGCTCTTTTGTCATGGCGTACATCCAGCTTTTTTTGGGGAGGGGGGGCATTTCTCTTACATTTCATGCAGAGAGCATGCTAATTTCAGAAATTGTGCTTGTTTCTCAAAGTTTTGTGAGACCAGGCTGGTAAACAAGAGGAGCGTTAAAAAAAGAAAAAAAGAAAAGAAAAAAAAATACATGCACGAAGAACCTGGGACGAAGAGAAAAGAAAACCCTCCATGTCATGCAAATACGAGACTTCAGGGTCGGGTAAAAGAAACCTTAAGCACAGTGACAACCTGCACTGAACGCTCAAAAACACGACATCGTCTTGTGCTCGAGGAGTGATGGGCTGAGAGAAACCGAATGTCAGTTTCCAAGGTTTAAGGGCCTTTTCCTGTAAAACTTCCTGTCTACGTAAAAATCATCAAACTAACAAGTCGTCTGC
>OMKZ01011234.1:42063-59900 GCA_900302535.1 Neoniphon sammara | reverse complement strand
GCGACCAGACCTTCGCCTCATCACAAGGGTTACCATAACAACGCGGGAGGCCGACCTGCACCGGTGGCAGCGGCGGGATGTGAACTTTGCCACTGCCTCCAGCACTCTCTGCTCTCTGCTGCACACACCGACACCTAGCCCCCTCGAAAAGTCATAACACCTCTACACTGGCAGTTTGTGCGTGGCGGCTGGGCTGCGAGCGTGCAGCACAGAATGATTTGCTTTGGCCGTGAAAGCAAACCGCAATGTCAACAGTGAGGAGACAATTGTAATTTCAGAAATGCTCAAATAAACAAGCTCTCGCCGTTGTTTCAAGCTGCTCCCACAGTCCAATTCAAAGCACTGTTTGTAGAGATGCAAGGTACGGATGCATATTGCGAGGTGCTTCTCGCTGTGTTGCTGGTTATTGAATATTGTACAGGCTCTGTCTGATGTGCATTTTATTAGATTTTCTGTGCCGTTTGTTTACTGACATCTGCTCCGTCATGTCTCCTCAATTGCTGTCCTTAAACTCACGCTTTAGGGGGTAATACTCCTAAGTATGTACACACTATTAAGCCCTGATGATCCCATTTAAAGCATTTTCAAACACCCGAGTTAATAGTGATATATTGCTGACCTCATTTTTAATACCGAACGAAACAGCCCCCTATGAAAACGTCTACAGTGCCGAGAGCGGCTTAGCTAACAAGCATCTGATTGTGCAGATTATGCATGTTCCGCAGAGGATTACAGAGACTGAAATGAACAAGTTGGCCTCTCACCACCAAAATCCCACATCAGCATGACAAAAGAAGAGAGTCACGCACAGTCAGGGCAAGCCAAATCTGAAATAGTGGAACAAATACTGTGGGACAAGTTGCAGTCAGCTGTATGTTCGAAGAAACCTCATCCGAAATGTCACTTTGTCTTAGTCAGCCTCTTGATTCCTATCATGCGGACTTCTATCCCTGATAACCTCATAGGTTATCCGGCTCTCTGTATCTCCACAACCTTGTCCTAAGACTTAATACAGGGCACAGTTGCCTCTGAGCTCTTTTAAAGACAGAGTAACATTTAAATGAGACGCAGAAAGGCATGGGCTATTTTCTCCAGCAGGCAGGGTGTTGTTTGGATTGATGTTTGGCTCATATTCTAACAACACATTTCAGACTGCGTACTCCGGTTCTGTGTGTATTCTTAGCCTAGGGCAGGCAAAAGTCTCTTCCTCTCTGATTCACTTCTGACACTTTTCAAGCAATTCAAAGCTATTTAAAAGTCATCTCACTGTGTGAAGTAACAAAAGCTCAATGACAGGCCAGAGCCCAATTCAAAATTCAATTTTTGTGCTTTCTCCTCCCAACAATAGAAATACATAATTTCTCTCCACGGTTGTTTGGAGAGCTCCAGTGCATTGGAGAGAAAATGGCATTCTTTTGTTAATGTGTGTCTCTCTCTGTTTCCTGCAAGAAGAAGATTGAACGGCTTATATAGGTCACATTGTATTAATCTAGCCAGCTATCCTCATAAATGTACTCTAAATTAAACATGTTATATTAAAATCCTGCTCATTGCTCGTTTGTTCAGTAACGTCGCATCAGTGGACTGAGCGTGGCTTCTCAATCACTGAAATGGTGATCCTAGTGTTTTGCACTTAAATTACTGGGATTGGTCTAGATAACAACACAAATGGGATATCAGCCTGACAGAATGGGAGATTGATGATTCAGACATGCAGCAAACTGCAAAAACTCATCAGTCACAGTTCATTTTAGGCACAGGACCCTTAAATCAATCAGCTATAATGAGATCTATATGTATGCTAATAATTAAGCTGGGCGTTCTTAGAATCACTCAGAGCTACATTTATTATTGTCAGCAGTTTGTCTGCATAAGCCAAGCAGAAATTTTAAAAGCAGGACAGACTTGTCGGGGCATGGGGACGCTGTTGGGTTGCGAATTGATGCTTTATAGCAAACGGAGTCTTCCGATCAGATCAATGAGATATCTGCTTCTATCCCGGATGGAGATGCTGTAAAACAAAGCAAGAGGCTGACATTCAGTAAAGCACAATAAATACATCTGCCGCCACTGAAGCAGAATGATGGGTTCTGTGTGACATTTCAACACTGTCATATAATCTACCACCCTGCCATATCTCCGTGCAATCTGTTGACGTCACACAGTATTGGACAGCAGTCTGAATCTATTTTGATGTCCACAGTTGAGCAGAACAGTAAATACCTCCCGGGCTGTATAGAAATAATAAGGTGCATGGATGAATAGCTCTGTGATGGGGTTATATCAAAGGAAGAGATTACTGTTACGTGCGGAGAGCAGCCGGCGCTGACGTTTTTGATCAGATGATTAGAGCCGGTTGTTACTTGCCTCTTGAGAGTTGCTTTGAGAAGGGAAGTGGGGGTGCTGAGAGTAGGGGTCAAAACAGCACCGCGCTCCCCTTGCATGGACGTATGTGTGTGTGCGCGCAATGTGCAAGATGGAGAGGGAGAGATAGAAAGAGTGTTTGTGCATGCATTAAAAAGACAAGAGAGAGGTCCTTGAGGCAACCTGCACATCTTTTATCACATCTTTAATTAATTGAAGCCCATAATAGAAGCTGCTGCAATTTCACTGAATAGGCACGGTTCAATTGAAAACAGGTGGGGACGAGGAGATACTCTTATGTTCTCTCGCTACATGGTTTTTTATCATTTTTCCCTTGCCATTTCACAGTCAAATGCATCATATCTGCGGTTACTGTCAATCTTTGCTTCAAGTATGAAAAGCATTACTATGCAAAAAAGCATCCCAGGTTTGCTGGTAAGGTTTGTTGTTGCACCCGCGGGTGTGAGTAATAGATGCTCACTTTGATCTTTGTATTCCCCTAACGTTCTCCTCCTCCACCTCCTCTTCTCAGGTTTTGTTTGTCCCTTGAGGTCTGCTGTGAAAGCGCCATGGTCCTCCTGCGGTTCTCCAGGCTCACCGTGGCCATCCTAGCCTTCCTCCCTCTCACCTCGCTGGGATGCCCCTCCGGCTGCCGCTGCTACAGCCTCACCGTGGAGTGCGGATCTCTGGGGCTCAAACAAATCCCGCAGGGTGTCCCCTCTGTCACCCAGGTCAGTCGGCCAATTGGCTGCCTTGATAGGATAAGTTAGGACAGTGCCAGTGTATTGCAACTGCTCCTCACGTGCCAGTCATTTTGTATCACTTAACTTTCTTTCACCGAGCAGATCCATTCTTATTACCCGAAATGATTGTGGTTAATCAACTCGCCGTGACCCTCTTTGATGTAAGCCCGAGGGAAGGGCTGTGATATTTGGCGTGTAATCATTCATCCTTCTGTGGAAAGTGGCTCTTGCACACCCACTGATCATCTGTTGAGAAGACGTTAAACATTAGACCATCTTTTTCTCCAGGGGTCAGGCCCCCAACATTACTGCGGCTCATGAATATTAATGAAAATCATGTCCCGCATAAATTGTTCCATTAACCTCAATCACCAGCTCTATCCTGTCAATCATATTCCACCTTGTGGCCCATGTTTTCTACTTTGAAGACATCACCAAGGAAAGCATATTACCAATCAAGCAGACTGTCATGCATTATGGATCAAACACAAAAACCACTGAGTGCAGCTTCAATCACTCAAACATTCCCTGCCATTCAACGCCTTTTTATTTTTTCTCCAAAGATGTTAGCTGACAAGGTCTCTGATCTGCGCAGCATTTGGCAAGAGAACTGAACCACACAAAAAACACTGCATAACCCACTTACATTGTCACAGATTCATTATTATCATGCTCCTAAACTAGCTTGTTCCACGTTGTTTGCATGGCATACATTATCATATTTTCATTAGCTGAACGTTTTCATCCAAAGCTCCACAAACTCACATAAGTGCAGATATTTTGAAGAGAAGCCGCGGCATTAATGTAGCCTCAACCCAAGGCAGTGTTTCTAACCATTGAGCACGACACTGCTATAAACCATGTCTGCTTTTCTGTATAAAAGAAAACACCAACGCAAACAATGAAGATCTGCTCTTTTGTGTTTCTAATGCAGCCTATTTGTTATCATTATGCTCATTTCATTCTCCCTCTGTGCCCTAAGACGATCTTCCTTCAGGACAATGCTGTGGTGCAGATCCGTCTCCAAGACCTGTCTCGTCTGGGTTGCCTCCATTACCTTTACCTCCAGAACAACAGTATCTCAGCCCTGGAGCCCGGGGCCTTCCTCAGCCAGGGGGAGCTGTTAGAGCTGGCCCTCAATGGCAACCTCATCCACTTGGTCACCCCAGACATGTTTAGGGGTCTGGAGCACCTCCGGATCCTCTACCTGGCCGGCAACCAGATCACTCGAGTCCAGGACTACACCTTTAGGGGACTCCAGGTTGGAGGGGGGGCATGGGGTGTTGGATGGATGGATGGATGGATGGTAATGATGATCCAGAAAATGTACCAGTAACAACAATAATTGGATTCATCAGTTTGGGTGTAGTGAGTAAACCTGAGCCTTTGCTATTCCTACCTACAGTATGCATTAATTATCCAATTAACCACACTTTGGGCTGCCTGCCTTTTTCATATGCTAAGTTGGTTTCATGAGGATTAGTCATATTTGCTCAAAATTGCCTTGTAGAATTTTTGTTTGCGTGATATAGAATGACACCTACAGATGTGGATCCAATTCATGACAATGTGTCTGACTAATCCCTGCTGCACAGAACGACCGGCTGAGTCGGGTGGAACTGATTTTTCTTCTCTTTCCTTCTGACATTTTCTTTTCCTTGCACATTGCTTAGTTTTCTTCCTCTGCTATCTTTTGCCTGCAGCGTCTACAGGAACTCCACCTGCAGGAAAACAGCATAGAGCTGCTGGCGGAGCAGGCTCTGTCTGGCTTGTCATCTCTGGCCCTGTTGGACCTCAGCAGGAACCACCTCCGCACCCTCGGACCCTCCTCCCTCAAACCCCTGGTCAGCCTGCAAGTGCTTCGTGTCACTGGTGGGTGGACAGAAATCTTGAAGTTCTATCACACTGTTTAGTTATATATGCTGTCTGGTAAATGTTTAATTCAACTGGTCTTACAGTTATGCAAGTGAACAATAGATTGTAACCCTGGCAGCGTTAGTCCCATGTTTTGTCCACTGAGCTGAATACAACCACATTTCTATGGAAATGGCCTCTAATGTCAAGATGAAAAAGCGCTGTCAGGACATAAGTCACAGTCACTGAAATTCTAACAATGAGATCAAAGTGGCACAGTCACGTAAAGTCAAATCAGATTAATTTCAAAGGGCTTCACACAACCATGCTTTAACAGTATAAATTAAAAACAACACCCCCCAACCTTAGAGGCTCAACTGCCCCAAAAAATGGAATAAACTTTGGGAAGAGCCACACAGGGAGAGTTTCTCCTTCCAGGATGGTCAGGCATGCAATAGCTGCCAAGAGTGGACAAACAAACTTCAAAAGAAGATAACAAATTGGAATATAAACAAAATACACAGAATAAACAGAATCTGAACACTGCAGCACAGTTATTTGTATATTCATTTTTACTTGCCTGCACTATGTTCTGTTTACCCCCTGTTCCCGTTTCCCTTGTTTGGCCCTATCTTACCTCACACCCCCATCTTTCTTCTCCTCCAGAGAACCCATGGCGCTGTGATTGTGCTCTGGGCTGGCTGAGAACATGGATCAGCGAGGAGGGCCAGCGTCTGTTGAGCTCTGCTGAACAGCGCCGGCTGATGTGCTCTGAGCCACCTCGCCTGTCCCATCTCAGCCTGGTAGAAGTAGCTGCCAACAGTCTGGTCTGCATCCCACCCGTGGTGCAGCTGGAGCCCAGTCATCTGACTGTACGCCTGGGGGAAAGCCTCCGCGTCTCCTGCCAGGCCTCAGGCTACCCTCAACCTCAGGTCACCTGGAGGAAGGCTTCCCATGGCAAGGCCCAGTTATCACCCCGTGGCCTGGTCCAGGAGCTGGGACCCAATGGGGAGCTCTTCAGGCCTGGAGCTGGAGGATTGGTGACAGCCCAGCCCAGTGGTGGACTAAGCAAGATTCGTGGACTTGTGCGTGGGACCGAGGAGGGGGGTGAGCGGGACAGCTTTGACCCCGACACAGGCAGCGGCATGCTGTTCCTCAGCAATGTGACAGTGGCACATGCTGGGCGCTATGAATGTGAGGCCTGGAACCCTGGTGGTGTGGCCAGGGTGACCTTTCACTTGGCTGTCAACATGTCCTCGTCCTCATCCTCATCTCAGTTCTGGCCTCGTTTGAACTCGCACTCTCTTTCGTCCTCCTCTAACTCCTATTACCACCCAGAAGTCCTGGATGTGAGCCAGGAACCTCTGTATGAGCAAGAGAGCATGGACTTCAGTGCTCTGGGCCCTGCCACGCAGACAGCCATCGCTGTGGGTATCTCCTTGCTGGCGCTCACTGCTCTTCTTCTCCTGGTCATGATTTACACTCGTCACCAGCAGCGCCGGAAAGAAGAGGGCGGCTCCTACTGCACAAGCAAGGAAGAGAGCATCCTCTACGTAAACGACTACTCTGATGGACCCACCACCTTTGCTCAGCTGGAGGAGTACCGCGATGACCACGGTCACGAAATGTATGTTCTGAACCGGGCAAAGCCTGTCCTGGGGTCCACATCGGGCAGGTGTCCCATGAAGACTGGGTATGGCCAGCAGAAGGGCATGAAGGAGGCTCTCCTGGACCATGAAATGGTGCAGACACTGACCAGGTCAGGGGGAATGGGACTTCGCAGGAACCCAGCAGAAGGAGGAGAGGGACCCCTAACAACAGATCCCGAGGAACTCTTCATCAATCAGAGTCTCCTGTTTGGGACACAGGTTGCCTATGAGATCCACTGCTAAGGGACTTTTGATTTTATTCTGACAGTTAAATTGTTAATTGTTCAGTTGATGGACTTGATTAAAAACACTATGAATCAAATCTAAAAGAAGGGGAAATCAGATTAGAAGCATTCATCTATGGTGTGGTCATCGATGACAAAAGAAGGAAGAGATGTTCATTGCAACTTGGGACCGATGTCATTACGAGAAACTTGGACCACAACCAGCCTCCCAGGGACCCTCATCTGTCTGATTGTTTGATTTTAAGATGGGACAGCAGGAGCCCTGAAAAAAATAAAGGGAAAAATTAATGAACTTTACTTTATCTTTCTATCTTCAATCCAGTCATATAAAAAGAATGTGACTAACCTTGTCAGAAATGGTTGGTTGGACAGTTAAACTGCATCCTGAAAAAAGCCCAAACTACATCACACAGTGGCAAATAACTGAATATGGTTTAAAATTGTGATTTATGTTTTGTACCTAAATGCTCTATTATTGTTGTTTTTTAGGTTTTGCGTGTTTTGTCTGTGTATAGTGCAATTATAATGAGGTTGATTTTAACTGTGAAGTACAGTCGGCTTTGTTTTTGTGGAACATGTTCCAAATCACATTAGAGTTTGCCCTAACCATTCTCCTTGTACTGAAACAGCATTGTTATTACCCATATGTGTGAGTAGGCGTGGGTGGGTGGATCTGTTTTAAGGGGTTCATTCTGAATGCAGCAGCAAGTCATTTTTTAAGCATTTCTACCATTCTAATATATTCCTTGATGTTAAAAACACTATGTTTTTCCACTTGTTTGTTGCAACACTAGAACAATGAATATACACCTCCATCGCTGCCTAAATCTAATGTTTGGTGGTATTAATTCTTGTAACAGCATTCTGTAACAACCATTCTCATGTCAATGTCACACATTTTGTCTTCGGTTTATAAGCAATAAAATGTATTTTAAAAGAATTGATGCTTCTATTTTTTTGTGAGGCATATGAGTCATAGACCTGCAGACCTGTGTCACCTTTACATAGCTTTTCAAAGTTTTATTTTTCTGCCTTCCATCCCATAAGATAGGTCAAACAGAGTTGTTTCAATAGAGACATTGTGGTTCAGACAGTGTGTAAGATTTCTATGGCTCACAATATACTCTTTTCTTCTCCTCTTCTGCTTTTCACTGCTGAAGGGTAAGGCATATTTTCAGGGGTAGTTGTTGATTAAGATTTAGGAGTGTTCTTGGTGATGTGTTTATGAGCAGCAAATAAACTGTAGGTCACAGTAACAATGAGATCCTCATTGATCCCAATTCTAAAAAATGTCAATATTCTTCTAATATTATTGCTGTTTCATTTTTATGGTCATACCCCATTGTAACTGCCTTGCTTATTTCACAAGAAATCAATAAACAGCTGAAAGACATTTCTCCACCATTTCAAAAAATGAATGTTATTCCACGTCTTACCTATTTTTGGAATATGCTATATTTCCTCCTACAAGAAAAACAGCATCATTGCAATGCCAACAAAATATGTAAATTAGAGCAAAACACTGCAAACTAAATCCTAGTTTGAATGCCTCTAGAAAATGCATCTTTGACCATTTCTTTTAATGTTGACAAGTTCCCCATGTTCCAATCTTGTTGATTTGACGACTCCTTTAGAAGCATTTACCAATACACAGGATTTGATATTGCAATCTAGGGTGACTGCAACATCAACATCAACAAAATCATGATCCAGGGCAAGCATTCATTCAGAAGCCCAGTTCAAATATTGATTGCAGCAACACAGAAATTCATGTTTGTTTGTTTGTTGCCATTCAGACTTATTATGATAGATTGGTATAGAGGGGTGTTTTTGATAGAAATCTATAGAAAAAGTGCACAACTATAAAAGGGTCATAAGTCACAGAAAGCTTTTTTGCTCAGATGAATGGCCTCTCCTTTTTGGTTTTAGGTGAACATAAAATGACGCCGTATTTGCAAATGACAAACAGCATCAGCGACAGAAGCCCCACCGCAGACAGCCGAGCCAACAAAATGCACTGAAAAGCCCAGAACTGACCACAGCACATCACCACTCCTCCTTATCACACTCAGGCCCGGCTAAAAGCAGCAAGATACCATCACTCAGCCCATCTCATACAATGAGAGGTGAAAAACTCTTCTTCCCACTGTCATTTGATGCAAATGGATTTCCTTTGTGTGCATTATTGAGACACAATTCTCTAGCCGTGTCATTACAGGCCCAACAAAGCCCTGTTCACAATGGTTGTCATGGGTACATTGGGCTTGGTACATTGTAGTAGTAAGTAAGCAGGCTTATGTCGTTACCCTTGGCTGAGTGCAAGTCTCACTTTCTCTGTGTCCATGTTGTTTTCTCTACCAAGCATAATGAATACATGCTGAGTATACTAAACTGTTATTTCATGCTTATTCTATGTGCATCCTCTCTAGTTATATCAAATTAATTTCAGTAATCCCCACTAGCATACCTGGCAGGCATGGACTATAGATTAGAGACCTCAATAATTGATTTAACAGCTAGGAAAATTATGCAAATGTAGTACCAAAAATGACAGTAATACTGTATGAAAATACTGATGGTGCAAAAAGGACCTTTAAGAGGCATAGTGTACTTATCATGCAATGTGTGATTGCACAAAGAAAATCTGTGGAACTGTTTTTGATGTGAACAGAAATAAAGGATATTTATGGACCATCTGAACACCATTATAGAGCTTACTCTTTTAACATCTGTCTATGTTTTGATGTTGGGTTTATATGGCAGTTAAGGGGACTCCAACTATGCCACAGAGTATTAAATCAGCTTTCTGGGTATTAAGAAAGAACCTTTCACAGACCTTTCACTGGCATTCAATTTTGAATTCTGTTCTCTTTCAAGAGAAAGAAACAAAGAGATGAAAAAGACCTAACAAGCACAAATACAGTAATGCCGTGCAAATACAATACATATTTGCAGAATGTACAAAGACAGAGGCACCAATCTTTATTACTCAGACAGATGCAGCGCTGCTCATGTTTCCATCTCCTTTTTATACTGAAGGTTGCCTTTGATCCCATCAACCAAGGGGTGGAGTTTGGATGCAGGAGAGTGAAGGCTCACGGTTCTCATACTGATAGTGTCTTTTTTTCTTCTTACTCTATATCTTTTTTTTTTCTTGGAGTACCTGTTCTCATCTCTCCCCAAACGTGATTCAGAACAGGAGAATGAATTTTTGTATGAGGTCAAATATGAGATATCTTGGGATAAATGATTTATACGATCCTTCTACCGGGCCCTCACAATGGCTTTTTCCCCCAAGAAGAGTTTGTACAAAATTCTTTATAATCTCCTTTGCCAGTGACTTTGTTATAGTGTTTAGGTGCTTCAAAGCGGCGTAGCTCTTGCATATTTTACTGCACTCTCGAGGATATGTAAAACTATGTTGGAATCATATTTAGCACCGTGAGGTCAGTAACTCCAATCTACTCATATCTAAGATTTACATTAATATATAATATTCATCAGACCTGGAATGGACTTCCTGTGTGTACCTGCATAGAAAAGAGAATGAACCATAAGACAAAAAGTGTATGCAGCAATAAACTCCATCATGTCTCCATTCAAATCCTGATGTGAAAATATACTCTTAAAGGCATTTCTGGTAGCTTGTGTTCACACATTTTTATGTGAATTATAGCCCAGGATCACACTGTGAAAAATCAATTCTTTTCAACCAACAGTAACTCAGAGAAAAAGAAAACATACATAAAAATCTCAGTATTACCTCTTGATACCTATGGGGCTAAATCACTGAACATAACAGAGTCCTAAGGAGGGAAAATAGTCAATGAATCATGCTGAACTTGAGTATATCTACACGGCTTGTTTCATCTTCTGTACTGCCTTGTCCTCTAATGGACCAGAGTGCTGCACCACACATCAGCATCACAGTAATTGGTCACCTGTGGAAAAGAACACTTTTTAATCAATACAAGAACGTCTATTAATAAATACCTAGAGACAGTTTCGGTGATGTGACAGAACACAGCGTGATGATAACAGTTAAAAAATAAAGTCTCACAGAGTTTTTACATCCTGTTTGGTTTCTTTATAGCGCCCATAAACCGAGGGAGACTTTCATTGGCTTTTATACTGCACAGATTAAGAATTAGTATTCCGGCCTTCCACTTTCAGATCGCAATGCAAACCACCAACCACGGCAATGGCAGAAGTCCAGAGTGTCATCTTAGCGCTGAACTTTTGAAACCAATAATAACACCAACAGTAAGATTCATGCACACTCACATTACAGCTTTGTTTATCTCATTTTTTGTTACATTAATAGCTGGCATTAAAAATAACTTTTACAACTTCTTAGTCCTTGAAAGATTTGAACTTAATTTTCAGCAGTGACATGAAGAAGATGTCATTATACAGTTGACATTCAACAGTAACAGATTATACCCACCATATCCTGAGATTTCTTTCAAGGGGTCCAAAATTAGTTTGTTTCCAGCGCTCTTTCCAGTATACATTTACAGAGTGTGTAAATAACATGTATATCATACATGCAGTTTCTTTTGTGACACTGATGTAATCAGCACAACAGCACCAATCTGTGTGCTTCACCCCCAGCCATCACAGTGAATAGTCTCTTCCCATCATCCCTCATCAGGACGAATGCTTTCCGGAACATCTTATTGAAATGAACAGTTGCACAGCATTGTATTCCTTGGCAGTAGTTATTAGGGTTATAACTGTAACAGAGGCACTGAATGCTGAATAATGCTCCACTCAGTCTAATGCACACCAGTTACACAACTGAACGTCCTGGATGCAGTGAATACGACAGTCTGGTTTTCAGATTGACCATCATGCATTTCACAGTTTATCTAATGGTATATGAAAGGATTTTATAAAACCCAATGCAGTGTAGACTTTTGTCAGTCCATAGAAGAACAATCCTTCAGTTCAAGTGGAACATTAAAATAATCAAAATTGAACTTACAAGGTTTAATTTAATTAATTAATTAATTTATTTATTTATTTTTATTTTATTTTTTGATGTGCCCACTGCAGTTAACATTATATTTCACAGCTGAGTTTTACACATTAAGTTTATGCCTATTGCTAATTTTTGACCCTTAAAGCCCTAGTTGGGCTTTAATACCTCCCTTATGTAGCTTCAAAGTTAGAAAAAACATTTTTTCACATATTGTAAGATAATGTCACATACATATTCTTTATCTGCTGGTTGGAACACTTCATTGAAGCTACATCACACTTAAATTGAATGAGATATTCAAAGCCAGGATGCCATTGATTTATGGCTGAGCCATTACTTTAAATAGACAATATCTACGTGTCTCGTGCATCATTTTATACACATTACCCTGTAATTCAGCAGCACATATTTGGTATGTCTGGAAACCTTGGGATCCACTAGACTTTGAAATAAAGTTCTATGGATTTGAACAAAGCTGAGCTGTGCAGCAATTATGAACCCACTGATGGGAGCGGTAGGTAGTAAGGGTTTAGAAATTACAGCTATGTAAAATGCTTACAATTTGATTTAAAAAAAAAAAAGCATAAATTTGCATGTTCTATGTAGCCCACCAGCTGCACAATGCAACATAATAAAGTACTACAAAAACATTAGATGCCGACCAAATAGGCCACATGACAACACCATGCAAACAACAAAGTGAATCATCACACACCAACAGTGGTATTCCTATGAAACTGTTGAGATCTTTTGAAAAATGTCTCCGGGATTAAATCTTGAAGTAGGACTGATTTTCCCACCACAATGCACCACACTGAACATCTACACAGCAAGCAAACAAAACACTTGCACATAATTCCCTGCATTACATAAACAGCAGCCTACTTAATGTTTTTGTGTGTCTCTATAACATTCAGCTACAACACATTCCACTCCATGGGGGTGAAACAAGACCATAATAGTGCTGTGCCAAAAATATTTGGCCCCTACTGAGAGGGTGCCTTACTCGAAGCAAGTGGACAGTGAAAATGTTGCACAGTATTACATTCATTGACTACAACATAAAGGTAATTGGCGTCATCGGCTTCTAAATTACCAATCCCATGCTAACATCCTGCTATGTAGTCAGAGGTGGTCAGAAATATATTGTACAGTGCCAATGGTATTTACTACAGAAGCATGAAATAGATATTGATCCTGCTGTGTGTGCTTCTATTTTGTTCCGTTTCTTCATCCCTGCAGTAGCTATGGATACTAGGCATATCCCATGGCTTAAGGCTACTACTCCTGCATTTTACCAGACTCCAGCACTTACAGTTTCTGTGATTACACAACCCTTGGCTGGCTGGTTTAGATTTCACTCATCAAGTGATGAACTAAAGTATATATTTTTACCTCAGCTGAAGAGTAAGATCAAACATAAAAATACATGAGGGATCTAAAAAATATGAGGTATCTATAGAATATCTGAGAGAGACACCTGAACACATTTTCTGTGCCCAAACAACAAATTTAAACCTTAGTGTCTGTAATGAATGTAGAATCATATGTGACAAACAGCAAAAGTCAGGCTCATTTTACATCAGTAAATGTTTGGTCAGAATGTATTTTTGCTGATTAAATAATTAATAATTCAAACTAAATAATTTATTGACCCCTATTAGGTGATATAAAATTTTACAGCTCTGAGTGCAGCACTGGTTTGGCTGCATTTCAAGAACAATGAGTTGGAATCTATAGTTATTACTTTTTTAATAAGTGATACAATTTTTTGATCATAAACCGTATTTAAAGGATTATTGCTATTTTCATGAGCAAGCAGTATTGCATGTAGTATCTAGGTGCAGTAACCCTGAGTTGTGCACTGTTTCTTCAGCAAGTTAACTTTCTTTCTGGAGCAGAAATATTTTTATATGCAAATAGCCAATATGAGAGATTCATATATAATTGATAGGTCCCTGAAATCTAATCTTATCAGTGAATTCACATCAAACCTGTCAGTTTCAGACTCTTCAAACAGCTACTGGGCTTTTGTTTTGTACTGCAGTGAAAAGGCTGACAGAAAATTACAGTAATCTTCCAATCTTTTTAAAGTTCAATCAGTGTTTTTCAGATAATTGATTTATGTCATATAAAAGGGCACTGTGCAATCATACTCGTAGCTATTAACTGGACCTGAATTGTGCATCTGCTTTGTGACTCCCTCTCATTGTGGGTCACCGTGCTGTAGCAGAATTAAAATTTCAACTTTTGAAAGTGGTTCAGCAGTTATTTGTTTTTCTTCTTCCACCAAAGGACATTGAAGGAGGCAGTACTAGGCAGTGTGAACTAGTTTGGAAAACTGATATTTTATTGAAAGAAGTGCTGCTTGGTGGATTGGATGTCTGCCAAAACGAGAAATGGACCCAAACAATTCAAAAACAAGCTTTAATCCTGGCAGAAGTTTGATGTGACATTCTCAATATGTCAGTCTTTTTTTCAAGTAGCCTCTGGTGGCATTGAATTCAAAATGAATTTGCTTATTAATTTCGCCTCTTAACGTCACCTCAGCTATAATTCTGTGACTTTTTTCCACTCATAACATAGAAAACACTGGATCTCAGATTCCCAGTGATGCACGCTCTGCAAGTGATGAGAACAAATTGCACCTCAACCCAGTCAGATTAAAAAGCAGAAATTCACCAAACTGCGTATGACATCTAAATCATCTACCTTTTCCTTTAGCCCGTTCTCGCTTTTGAAAGAACTGCTCCCTGCCTCAGCTCTATCACTACTTAATGTTGTAAATAGTTCTCGTTCCTCTGGCGTTTCCTGGCTCATTCAAAAGGTGGTACTTATTCCACCACTATTAAAGAGACCCAACCTCAACACCCAAAAATTACAGACCGACTGCCAATCTTATGTTCCTCTCAAATGCACCAAAAATAGCTGTAAGCCATGCAGAAGCTCTCTCGTATTGTCAGTTCACACAGTATCTATGACTTCCTCCACTCTGGCTTCAGACAGCACTGAGACCGCACTAATCAAAGTAACATTAGCTCGCTAATAGCCATGCACCAATTAATCGGCACTCCCTCTCACTGATGTAAGCATTTGATACAGTTCATCAAGGCATGAACTGCTAAGAAAATCTTGGCATCCAAAGTCCTGATCTCAACTGGTTTTGCACACACATTGTTTTACAAACAGATCCCAAATTATTATCCATTATGTGCTAACACATCTGCATGTTCTAAGATCTACTGTGGCATTCCCCAGGGTTCAATTCTAGGTCCTTTGTTACTCTTAATCCAAGTCCACACTAATCCTGAGAAATCTGAAAACACATCTTTATTGCTCCATTTTGTGTCCACACTAAAACGTTTTCTTCCTCCAAAAATGGAGCTTTTCAAAAATGCTCTATCAGGTGGATACATTTGAAAACGTTGGTTTCATGTTGCAGTATAGCAAAATTGTGAAAACAGAGAGTTTTGTCATGTATGATGTATATTTTATGATTGTCATATGGTCCTGGCTGGAACCAAAACAATCCATATTGCTGGCAAAGTAAAACAAGTGTTGTTCTGTGCATGCCTATTTAAGAAATGTAAGCATTTTTGGCATTTTGGCATAGATTTCCACGAAAACGTCGTTCTTAGATTTCTTCAGATTAGTGTGGATTTGGCCTTATTGTCTTTGGATCTGGTTACCCAAAATATTAATCTCAGAACACGTACCATCACATCAGCCTGTGCTAAGAGAAAGGAAAAGGCCTCATTCACGTGGATTTGTTTAACTTTCAGTTTTATTGTAATCATTAAATTCTTTTGAATGACGCATCGATCGATCACAGTTGAGTCCACAGCTTTTGTTCTTCAATTTTTGACAGAACCACTTGTTTGTGTTCCTGGTAAAATAATGCATGACTCATAATATTGCGGTGACTTGACTTGACATTGTTGAGTCCTTTGACCATATAGTGTTGCACACTAGACTTAATCCAAACCCTCAACTGCCACCCTAGCATACTGAAGCAGAAAATTGCAACTGCTCATAAAACATATTGAAGACAAACATGAAATTTTTGTTAGGAACAGGGAATATTTTATTTATACTGAATACCTCTCTGTGTTACTTCCTGTATAAAGCATTGCAACCCCGTGAACAAGGTCCTTTATTTGCTCTCAGCTATATCTAAACATGTAATACCTTCAGCAGGAACAAAAGGCAAAGATCGAGTAGACAGAGTCATGGCCGAGGCATGAAAATCCAGTAAACAGAACTGATCTCATTTTTGGTTCTCAAGTATTGCATTGTGCGTGCTGTACTGCAGTGTAGTGCATGTTCATTTTGATGAGAGTCTTGTGGAGAGATGGCACACAATTCCACAATATAGGCTACTCCATTCTTGATCATTTTATGAATTACTATTAACCATGCAATTAAACACTTTCATGTAACTATAAATCTTATTTGTGCTTCTATCTTGTTGAAGCTTTATGGCTATGAATATAATATTTTATGTTCAGAACAAATTTATTACAAGTGAATTCATTATCAGAGCTGGGACTTTCAATTTTCAAATCCCTCAGTGTTTCTGCTCTTCAATCCCCAGTAGAAGCAGCACACTAAAGGCCAGCAGGAGGATTTGCATGGCCACACTGCCATGCCTTGAAGAGGAAATGATCAAAAGGACATTGCATATCAAAAACATTACTTCATTATGGCAGCCATAGCTTCTATTCAAATTATGCTAACTGTTGTCACGTTCACAGAAATAAGAATTTAATTAGAAATTCTCATTTCTCTGTATTCCCATTGATTTGTTTTAGGTGCTATGTTTTTGCCTGAGAAAAACAACTAAAGTCTTTATTATGCTTGACACACAGTGATCTAGAGGAGTATTTAATGCAGTTTTAGTGTTAAGCCTTAGCTGAGGATGTATCTCTAACAGTGATATGAACAGGGGAATTCAGGTCTGCAGCACCAGCCTGCGCCCTTCATTTCCAGCCTCCTCATGATCCCCCAGCAGGAGAGAGGCATTCTGGAATGACATGGTGGATCTTATTATTGTACAGGATCCCAGAACTCAGCAGCATTTCGTCTCACTAGTTTTTTTCTTCTTCTTCTTCTTCTTTTACTGTAGAAATAGTGCAGCCTCTCACCTTTTGGTGAACCCATGTCCGACTGGTTGGACCAATATCGGGCTAGTGTAAAATATATATGTCAAATAAATAAATAAATAAATAAACAAACAAACAAATAAGGAATTGACTCAGAATCTATTAGTTGTAATTTGACTTAGAGTTCTTATGGGAATTTTAGTGGAATAAAAGATAATTACCCCTGTTTTGACAGAGCAAGCCTTTCCTTCAGTAAAGCTGCTATTTTCCACAGCACACCATTCATAGCCACAAAGTGAAAAGTTATTTTTGTCATCAATCAGAGACAACCTATAATCCTCCTCCTTCATAAAGTCTGCGTGAGGCAGGATTGTGCAGTACATCGACACAGACCCTTTCTGACACTATTTGGCCTTCATGTTGTTTGTCAAAGAAACATGGAATAGTTTATGATCTTTCAGTCTCATGCTCCGTGTTTTTTCACACCACCACTTCATTAGCTGTAGCAGCTGTGCACAAGGTGAGTACAAATGTATTGATTGTTAGTGTCCTCAAATAGCAAAAAACACAAAGGAAGCGCTCTATACATAGTATTGGAATGTGTTTGCAATGAATTATGAGAATGCAAAACCTGCACAATTGTTGACATATTCATCACTGTTTGTCTACAGTATGGCCATGATTTTTGGTCTGAATAAAGAGAACTCTATTTGTTTTTATGTGTATTGCTACCTGCACACATTCACATACAAGCACACACACATGCATACACGCATACACACATGCATGTGCTTGCATGTGGGCAAACACACACACACACACGCACGCACACACGCACGCACGCACACACACACACACACACACACACACACACACACACACACACACACACACAC
>OMKZ01011234.1:25226-42043 GCA_900302535.1 Neoniphon sammara | reverse complement strand
CAGAAATATATAACAGAATGAAGAACATATTTCATATAAAGGGTTGCCCTCCACCTAGTGGCAGAATTGATTTTGTTTGAATTGTTTGCCTGTTATGATTAATGACAATGAACAACAAAGAAATAGAATAGAACAGAACAGAATAGAATAGAATAAACCACCACCACCCCAACCTTACTTTATCCTCCCATTACTGTTTTTTTAAATCCCTTGGCAGCATTCTTCTAAAACTAAAAAATCAACAGTAGCTGAACTTTTGGACTTTTGCTGGACCTCTGTGTACTGCGTATTTTGATATCAGACTACAAAGGACTCTCTGCACCTCTTGTGATAGATTCACACATATAAATGTATTCATTATCAAATCCATTATCTCAAACATTGCAGTCTACTTGCACTTAAACAGTGACAAACAACGAAATTTACCTCAATACCATGGGCCTTACTTACAGACAGACAAGATTCACCATCATGTACTTCTTATTCATTTACATAGATTTTTCTGCAACGGCTACAAGCAATGAAGAACAGCTGACAACTGTTCACAAATGATAATCCATATCATTTGTCTAAGAAGTTGTGAACACTTGGTAAATGAGTGTTATGACTATACTCCTGATTAAGATACAAAAGAAAATGAAGCATTTATATTTTAACTATACTGTCCCATAGAGAAAATCCCAGTCTAAAAGCATCTACATCAGAAGGGATTTAATGGTAGAACAGTATAGGATAGTGGCTGCATGAGTGCTCAGCAAATCATAATCAAGCAATAAACAGGACCAATAAACAGTGCAGATACATAATGATTAAATCACAATTTGATGCTGTTCTGAGCCTGGTCCAAACAGCTGCTGGATGAGGACTGGGGTCAGAACACATGCACACTCTGGGGATCCTTGTTAAGGAAAACAACAGCAGCGTTTTGCAGGTAGCCTGCATCCCCGTGGCACTCCTGTGGGAGACAGCAAGAAAAAAAATCAGTGCTATAATCACAGTAAATATGCTTGATTGCGGTGTTTTGGAAAAAATGTGTGATATATAGTGACATATGTTGTATCGGTGGCTTACACTGAGGTCTGCTTTCAGCTCAACTGCTTTTCTCAGCCTGTGTTCGTTCTCTAGAAATGGATAGCGAGAATCATTACGCCTCCAGTAAGGCAGCCAAGCCATTTTACTTTGCTCAAAGTTATTTGCTGTGCTTAATATATTTCATCGACACAGAGTATATTGGTAGCATGATTTACCCATACCCTTAATGTTTTGGCGAAATTACAGAGGAATGTCAAGTTGCCTTACTGTGCTTGTTCCATAGCTTTCTTCCCAATATAGCCATCCCCAGTAGGAGCATGAGAGTAGCACACACTATCACACTTACTCCCATCACATCCGGGCCCCCAAAGTGCCTGAAACACAGAACGGAGCAATTTTGGACTTAATACTGATAGTCCATCTTCAAGAGCTAATTTGGATTACACTGAATCTGTGTTTGGTTAATAACATAAAGTTCAAGATGATGACATATAGCTTGACTGAACCAAGCTAAAGTGAACTGCACCTTGATTGTCTAGAATCACTGGTATAATTAGTGGCCCCAGTGGGCCCAGGGCCTCCTTGGGTCCAGAGGACTCCACTGTATTTGCTGAATGCCTGTAAAATTATCACTGTGTCTGTCACTGTGTCATCTAAATGCTTATAACAGCCTAATTCCTCTCTTCATTTTGATATTGTTCAGTGTTTATATGCCATTTTCATTCTTTTTACAAGTATTTTTTTTTGGGGGGGGGTTGTTTATCTGTATTCAGTGTTTTGTTTATGATTCTTACATCTACAAATGTGTCTGTGATATTCGACAAAGAAATAACCTGCCAAGTCACATTACAAATGCTGAATACAGTGTGCTCTTGACCTTGGAATTATGGATTCATCTCTATTGTTGAAAATGACATGCCTACATATGTTTGATAAATGGATGGTTTGCTAGAGCAAGCGAGCTGGAGGATTGTGCAGTTTCAAGTCATCTTGTTAAATCACCTGGCACTCTGCATTTTAGTTGTTTCCCTGCCGGTTTAGTTTGGCTGTTTGGCAAGTGTATTGTAATGGAAGTCGTAATGATTATTATTACCCTTAGGGCAATAACTTGGGGCTACTGTGCTGTCTGTGGTGCTGACTCTGTGGGAATAGTACTGGTATAGTTCACTTGATTCCTGCTGAATGCTTTCTGGCTGAATGACATGTTTGAGTGCAAAGCAAGGAGGGTGTATATTTCCATCTGATGTTGTGGGAGAAAGGCCCCAACAGAAAAATTTGCCCCAGGGCCTATAGCAAAGTTGTTATGCCGTTGTCTAGAATAGACATCAAAAGAAATTAAGGTTGCATGAGCAACTTTGTGATTGAAACAAAAAGGCAGAGGTGCTGCTTGAGCAAGAGTTTCAATTTGAAACAGGTGGCCATCAAGTGCACATGATACAGGTCTGTCTACTGTTCCACAGCTTCTTCGCACAGATTCAACAACTTCAGTATACACTGATATACTCTCAGACACAGTCATGCGTACTGTTTGGAAATAGACAGAGCCGCAGTGTAAATAAAAGTGCTTCTGCGTTACCTCTCAGTGTCCCTGGACTCCTTCACAATGTGTTTGGGAGGAGGCAGGTATACAGCAGACTGCCTTGGTGGAGGTGGGGATGTGGACGACACTGCTGCTGAAGGTAAAGACATCGCACAGAGACGTAAGAATCGATTTTGTGACTGGTGACTATTCTGAACAAAAGGATGTCTCCCTTGGAGCTTGAAAAATATCAGTATCCTTCATGCTGCTGGTGACTTGTGATAATAACTTCTACAAGTGAGGGCATGAGTGCCCTTACCACTTGTCGCAAATGTCTATTACTGCAGTCCTCACAGCTGCACTCGACTACCTCTCACTTTGGCGGTTCCAAGCAACGGCTAGAGATGACTGATTGAATTTTTGAAAATTTGAAGGCCTTCATTACCCAAATTTAATGAAACATCAGTAAACTACGCACTCATCTGATCTAAGTTTCCTCTTGGTGGCTTGGTGGTAGGGGTGGAGATGAAAATGAAGAAATTCTCAAATCAAGGTTCAGCCATTGTCAGTGAATCCAGCTATCTCTTGCTGTTGTTTAGGGGGGTTTTGCATTTCACTCTTAAGTTTTGATTTGTCGCCTCCTGTCCTCTGAGAGAAGTTTCTGCCAGTCACCATGTCAGACACCTGAAATGAATGTGGGCATGCTGGGAGAATTTGTGGGATCTCAGTCAGGATGCTTTGCTGTAGAGGTTTAGTCTGAGAAGAGATTTATTTTTGCATCAAAATCTAGCCAAGCGCAGCTTTAACAGTGAAGCAAGCGGGCATTGTCAATTTTGACCAATATGTGGACTGAGTGCAAAAAGACATTTTGACCACTAGTGATTATAACTGTCTAAGCAAAATTGTCTGGCATTGAAAGTCAACAATTTGAGTTTTACAAACTGTTCTTCGACCTACTGGTTGAGGGCCGAGGTGTGACCTGCACATGGACGGACATCTGCTGCTGTCCGGCGCCACACAAGTACCAGCCTGCATCTTTCATCTGCAGTTCCTTTAAGGTGATGGTAAAAGCCCCAGTTCTGTCATCTCTGATGGCCACTGAAGTGTCTTCGTAGCTGCTTTCAGAGCCCGTCAGCAGACAGGAGCTCCAGTCTCCGCTCCGACACCACTTCTTCACACTGTCTCTGTTGGCAGGCAGTCACAGGGGATTAGCGCACGCTGATTATTAAATCCTCCGAGGTTTTGATTTGAATTAAAGGACCAAAGATCCTGCGCAAATTGCCAAGTTTGTCAGCTTTGCTCGTGTTTGATCAATGTTGCTTTAAGCCAGAGGATTCGAAATGGTTTGAATGTTACACATTGGCAAAGGACTTCAAAATCTCATAAGTGCACGTAGCAAAATCTAATACCTGTATTTCTCACTGTAGAGACATTCAACGGTGACACTGCTCCCTTCCTCCCCACTCACTTGGCTGTTCACCACTGACATACCTGCAGAAAGCAACAAGCACATTTACTGGCAGCTTGCAAGCTTTTGTGCAACCTGAATGAAAATGATTTGTCTTTCAGGGCCAATGTTTGGTTCTCCTTGTCTGTATGAAATAAAAGAACCTTAATTTTTCTGGACTGAAGACATCATTTGTTTTCATTGTGTGTAGCCTTTACTCACCATGAATGGCATTAATGTATGTCGAGGCATAGACATCAGCAGTCCACATATTGCCCACCTCCACACCACACCAGTACCACCCACTGTCTGCCTGCTTCAGGTCTTTCATGGTCACCGTGAACACCATCTGGGCCGGGTCATCAAAAATAGTCACCTTGTCCTCAGCTGGATTGGCTGAATGGGGGGCATCTGTTCGAGCAATGCTGGTGCAGAATTCCCTCATTCTCCCTTGACACCAGTACTTTACATAGTCGCGATACTGAGGGTCATAATGACACGGGACCGTGACGGATCGGCCTTCCAGAACGGCAAACTCTTTCATGGTGGTTACCTGACACAGAAAGGCTGAAAAATGGGGATAGAAAGAGGGGATGATTGGGTGTGGAGCGCTGGCTTGAACTTCAGCTTTAACAGCCTTGTTGCAGTCTTTCTCGAGAGCAGCACAATTACTCACAGTGGACATTTCTTATCTATGATAAAAAAAAAAAAAAAAGAAAAAAAAAAGAAGAGAGTGGCCTTGAGCAGTACTCATACCCCACTACTAGTTTCGGTTTCCTCAAAAAAAGAGTTTGCTACTTTCGTTTCCCTCTTCCCTACTGCTTCTCATTCCAAAATTGGATTATGCTTTCATAATACAGATTCTAGGGGGAAATATAAAAGGCTTGTGAAAACTCGACAAATTACACATCAGACATGACTCTGCCAAGGGGCAAAACAAAGTAAACACACTTGGGAGAACAACTAGAAAGTGTCCTCCATTTCCCACAGAAAATGGGCATATCTAAGTGAACTTTGACACCCTTTCCAGTCCATTTCAGACAAATGGTCAATACTGGAAAAATAAACAGAAAATGCAATATTGTGTAATGAGGACCATATGGCTTTAGCTGCCTTAGCTTCCTAAGCGACCACAGCATTAACCTACAATATAACAATATTTTTGAAAAACAACAGCACAGTGAAGGGGCGTTACACTGTACAGATACACCATGTTCCACAAATCATATAGGTGCCCAAAAAAACTACAGTTAAAGTCCATTACAAAACTGTCATGACCTTATGACCTCAGCGGTGATAGATGTTACCTGGGATCCATGCTAACAGGCTGAGGGTGAGTTTAAGGAGCTGCGGCATGTTTCCTCGTCAGAGTTTGAGGTTTTGCAAGGCAATCCGCTACCCTGTCTAAATACTGGCCCCCCTTCCGCTATCCCAACTTCCTTCTGGGCCATGTGACCACATGTGGAATCCAGATGTTCCTGAACATGTTAACTGTCTAGGTGCCACTTACTTTTTAAATGGGGAGGGAAACATTTAACAAAACAGTTGGCAAACTGCACTAATCACTATTAGGATATTCAAATATGAAATAGGGTATATTAGTTAATTATCCATATTCTGTCTCCAAATATTTTTTCTGTTACTACAAATGCAACTAAGAATAAACAATTAAAGCATTTTCTGAGGTTTTATTCATAATAAAATATAAAGTACATTCTTTGAATAGTAATAGATATGAAATTTTCTTTGCTCCTGGTCTTCTTGGCATGCAACAGTCTGTTTTTATAGAAAACATGGCCTTGGAGAACTAAAAGTACAATTCTTTGGTTCTGACTGAAAGACCACAATAGTCACAAGGAAGCCATTTCAGTTGTCTTTATTTCCATTTGTCTCAGTGCAAAAGGGAATGCTTTACAAATTGGGACATAAAAAAAAAGAAAGAAATATATATCGTAAGAAAGCTGTACTGTATTGAGTGACAAATTGCAGCCAATTTACTGTCAATGGTGGCCTTGAGCTCTCCACGTTAGAGGCAGGTGTGGTGTTACGTCTTGAAAGGGGAGCTTGATCTATGAAAGAAAAAGAAAACTTGGTCAGGCTTGGGGGACATTAAAACTTGTGGCCGTAAAGAATCAATTACCGTGCCAAAAAAAAAAAGCTCAATAGTGGCTGGCATAGTTGTCATCACTCACTCAAGCTGTACCAGATAAAGGGAAGTATCACTCGGTAAAAAATTCAATGATGTTGTTTTGATGACCTAGGAAAATACAAGTAATACGCGGGACCATGAACACCCGAGAATAAAAGACTTTTGTAATCAGATGTACCGCCTGAGCTGCTCCACGGAGAAAGAATTGACAGAAATGTTAAAAGTGACAGAAAGCAGCCAGGAAGATTTTGTGAGGATAAAGGTAATATCTTCTGGATTACAACAGAAAAACGCTACAGTAAAGCACATTTGGGTATAAAAACTCAAACAAACATCCATTGGGTCCACAAATCTGTCTTCCTTTTTACTGTCTATTGAGCGGCACTACACTTTATACCTCCTAGTGTCACAAGTTAGAGCGTTGGTCCTGGTTTCTGCCTTTGGGAGAGATTTGATGATCAAACATATTGACTGGACTGGACTCGACCACAGGAAGAGAACAAGATCTCTTAAAGTGAGGGATATTCCTTATTACCCAATCTGGTTTCATGCTTCAGGTGTCCACCGCGCTTCACCAGCTTATCCTCTAATTCAACTAATGTCTGAGAAAATGAGGGGTTGCACTCATCAAGTCTTGCTCTTTTATTTTCTACATTGTGGCAACACAAAATGTTTTCAGCTCTGCAGCCTTCATCAGTGTGCACCAACTAGTTACTGTAGATCTTTTTAACAGCTTTATATTAAGTAAACACAGGTGTTACTAATCACATTAAGGTTCTGTTCGATTTAGGTACAGACTCTTAACGTGATTAGTAACACCTGTGTTTACCTCTATTTCATGTCAAAATAGCAGCTGTGATAAAGGTCTATTCACCTCCATTTGAGGACGACACAGTGAAGCAAGTGAATGTAATCAATAATCAGTCACTTCAGCAAATGATTAAATGTAGATATGTCCATATCTTGCTTTTTAACATTTCCAATGTGGACAGAATCCTCTTGTAAATAAATTAACCATAAATTAAATAAAATGGTAAATAATATAATAAAGATTAATTAAAATCAAATGAAATAAAATGTTAAATAAAATATTTTAAATTAAATGTTAAATAAAATAAATATTAAATTAAATTAAATGCTTAATAAAATGAATATTAATTTATTACTATTTTTTAGTATTTTACTTAATTTATGGTTAATTTATTTACAAGAGGACTTTGTCCACATAGGGAAATTAAAAATCAAGATATGGACATTTCTAAATTGGACTGTTTGCTGAAGGGACTAATTGTTGATTACTTTCACCTGCTTCACTGTGTCCCCCTCAAATAGAGGTGAGGTCTAACTAATTAGTGCACACTGATAAAGGCCACAGAGCCGCAAACAGATTTGTGTGTTCAGGCAGCATTAAGCTATCTGCATTGGTTGCTGTGGTAACGATGTAATATAATTATTTTCATACGACTACTTCTGCTACAACTACTTATAATAATATCCTTTATATTATTAAAAAGACTTGTGCATGTGTATGAATGGTAACTGATGAACTGTTTTTCAAACCCAGACGTAAAACAAAAAGATGCAGGAAGAGAATCACACGCATCAACTTTAGCTTCTTGCATCTATTTATCAAGTCGTGGTGCAGAATTCCTCTGTCGCAGTAGACAACATAAGCAATGAAGGAGATTGATATATGCAGCAATTTTAAACGCTGCAGTTACAGCCCATGTCCCAGCTCTGCATTTATTTATTTATTTATTTTTCCATTTGTGGCACTCTGGACGTGACACCATCATTATATGTCACATTGCGAATGACGTTAAGGACAGGACATTAAACCGTTTGGAGCGGCCAGAGCTGAGTCAGACTGAGATGCATCTGCAGAAATCTGATTTGAATCGCATTTCAAAGCACATACAAATGTGGCTGATTTGCAAAAACTGCATTCCATCTAGTTTTTTGCAGTTCAGACTTTACAGAATTAATCTGACTCCAAATTGTATATGCCAAAAATCAGACTTGGGCTGGCAGTTTGAATGTGGCCTTACAGATGTTTGTGGTTCACCTTTTTCGTGGTTCAGTTTGTATCATGATTTGGACTAGAACAAATTGAAATGATGGAGAAGTCAAGTTCAAGTTTAAATATATACCAAAATTCAACACGAAAAGCTGAATGGGGCTTCTGCCCATGTACTGTAAAGAAAGATATTAAGCCTAATGCATTATTAATCAGTTACAGGGGGAAATGTTCCACAATACAAATGTGTTTGATGTAAATTTGCATCATGGTAAAAAAAAAAAAAAAGGGGTGGTGAAAAACCTGTGGTGATTTATCTTTTTTTCTGTACTAACAAAAAGAATTCATGGTTCACCACACATGTATGTTTAGGTGATCCAAGGACTGCAGGTTCACGTTTTTGTTTCGGTGCAAAATTGTTAAATATATAAATTGTATTATTTATTAGACTGAAAAATTATATCGGTGGATTGTGAATGTGATGACTAAATTGCCTGATGATTAATGAATTGGGTGCAAGTGCATCCAGCACAGCTTATACTGGGTAGTGACACTGAGATTACAAAAACAAGACATTTGCAAAACTTTAACAGGCCCTAAAAAATTACATGTGCACGTGAGCAATATACACCTGCAGACAGGGGGACACTGTGGGCGGGACACACGTCTGCTTCAGCCAATGAAGTTCATCACAACGAGATGGAGGACGGTGTGAGCGAATAGAAAGTCAGCAAAGGCCCTCTCCGGGGAGACTGACAGGAACTCTCCTTTGTTCTGTGGGTTGATCTGGATACGAAGACACACTGAGAAAAAAAAATAAAAACACACACAGGATGCAGTGTTAGTGTTGCAAAAAGTCATACCTCCCCAACAGCTGGCAAAAGTGCAGAAAGAAGCACATACCTGCCGACATGTTTTCTCCTTAAATTTTAAAGTTCTGCTATTGATGCCATATATACTTTTATTTAAAGAGACATTCCACTCAAACCTGGCCACACCAAGAACCTTTCCCAAACCTAGAAACTACAGAAATAAATGTTGAACTTGAAGTCTATTTATGGAAAAGATCCAGTTTTAAATCATCATGGCATCACAGGTTCTGCTGGCACTGTGGTTGGGAAATTCTATTATCATTCGACATATTGTTTGGCTTGTCGAAGCCTGTAGGAATGCATTACAAATTCTGACACTGAGTAGCATTCACTTTTCACTCCAAGTTGTGACAAATTTCATGCTCAGAGAAGCAGTACCTGTGTATTATTGATTTTATGCCAGTATTCTTTCATTCAAAACCAGGTTGAATTTGGAGCTGGCTCAACCAATTCACTCATTTCCCTTATGGGAAACTGCTCCAAAACTGTTAGCTAACTTGGCTCAGAACATGAGCACAGAAATTGGCCAGTCAATCACAATCAAGCCCAATGTATTGAGTTAACCCATGGTGTGACGAAATGTATAAGCCAATGCACGGTGGCAAGAAATAAAACAGTAACAGTGCTAGAGCATGGTATGTCTTGGATTGAATACAACATTTACCTGCGAGAATGAAAGAACCAACACACGAGATGAAGCCCGACAAAAAGCTATTGAAGGGGAAGGTGCCGACGAGCAGACAGTAGAGGAATTGCAGCGCTCCTGTCAGCAAAATGTACAGCAAATAGGCATCCACCACTTTCAGCTTGTTGGGCGTCGTGGTGGTGTACTCCTCTAGGAACCGAGAAATGACCGATATGACTGAGTTGGACATGGTTCTGCCGTCGAAATGATACAAAATAGGCCACTTTGCTAATTCTGCACAGGTCCTCTTCCTCGTTCGAATGAATGACGTGTCCACACAGACCGGAAGTGTGCTTTGTGCTACAAAGAATAAATTCCGAGTCGTTAGCCGGAACGAAGCTCCGCCCAATGCACGACAAAGAGGAGTAAAGAGTTGAAAGAGCTCTCACTCCGCCACTATTTGAGATGGTTTAGGGCTGCAGCTGTGCTGAGCAGACGTGGCTGAACATTTTTACAGTGCAGTGCCATCAAAGTTCACGTTTTAACATTTGTTTGTTACATACTTTTTCTTATGGATGTTGTTGTACTGGAGTATTTATTATTATTACATGTCTTTTATGTCGTTCTGTATCTTTTTATTTAAGGCAAATTTCCACCTGGTGGACAATAAAAAATTCGTTATATTCATATCCTAATTAAGGCGCACTACAGAGTTCAGGGGTGCAGTTGTGTACTGGTAGAAGCATTTGTGCCATGCTTTATGGTTCAAACATGTCCTGCATGCAGCAAGCCACACAGACAGCATGGACTAGGTCTTACACCACTGTGAATGACATATGAGTTCAATTTGCAGTGGAATTTGAATAAGTGAGAGAGTTGAGCTAGCAATGGAGAACCTGAGAATAACGGATATAAAATGATTATTATGTGAGAGTGGTGTTAGCACATTAATTGCTGCCATCGAGTTATGGCAGTTGTGATATAATGTGGCAGATATCCTGCATAAAAAACAAAGGGGTATAGGAATCAAAGATAAACCCAAAGGACAGCAAATATTTATGGCTAAAAATGTTTTTGTAATGACTAGCGTTGAGAAAAGCAGCTTTATTTTAGGTATGCAGCCAGCTTGGTGGCTAGTTAAGGCTAGGAAGACTTTATTAGGACGGTTAATTTGTGAGAGGAGAGCATTTAGGTGCGGGTTAAAACCCATTTTGTCAGAGGCACGTTTATTCATCTTCTCATTAGACGATCTTAGAGTGGGGTCAGCTGATCGAGGAATGTACGAGTTACAAAACATTGGAAACGGATGCTTTAACAATGTCAATTTTGGAGCCCACACAGTGGAACAAGTTGTAACCCTCGGAGTTAACGTGAACACATTTTCTTCGTGAGTATTGTTACCAGAATATGCTATTCAATGGACCCTGCTACGACCACAGCTCCGGTGAACGACTGTGAGACAGAGTAAGTTCAAACAACCGTCCTCAGCAAAGTGTCTCCTGCTTACATCATGTCAGTAGTTATAGCAGCACTCACATCAACTGAATGTGTTCACTGAGTGTCTTTGTGTCTTTAAGACATGTATCGGCGATAATGCTACATGCGTAATACAGTATTGTACGTAGCACTTTGTTTCACCCAAATTCATGCCGGTTTTTCGTTGATTATCTGGGTTATTATGTAACTTCAGGTGTTCCCAACCATTCACAGTGCTTCACATGATAAAGAAACTATTAAAGAAACTGTGAATCCCCCTATTAAGTAAACTATCAAACGGACTGAATCCTTATATGAATAGTTTAGAAATAAGTACACATTAAAGTATGACAAGGTATCACCATTCTTGTGTCTGTGTGTCTGTGGTACTCAACAGGAAGCACCACAGACCCACTGTAAGTCATTTTAAGCATTACGTATTATGTTGATTTAATGGGATTGTCTTGATAGGAGATCTGACAATATTGATATCCAGGTCTTTCTTTTTGTTGACTGTTCACTGCAGTGAGTGACGCTCTGTGGGGAGCCAGTTATCCTGAGTGACTCAGCAATTTTGAATTACCTGTTGATTGGCACTCTATTGGGCTTTCGGGCACAGAGCAGGTAGAAGGACTGGTGGCGTAGTGTCACATTTCTACCTCCAATCAGAGATGTAGTGGAGGGTAAACTCACCTCAATCCAATTAACTCTCCTTTTTATCCACTGAAGTTTTTCAAGGCTACTTCAAATGTAATGTGTAGATGTAAATTCATTGTATGCATCACATTAAACTGAATTACTGCAAGTTGTAGGAAGCTTAATTTTTGTCTGTATTGCTAGTTTCTCACCTTATGATCATCACCGACTAGAGGCTGTGGTTTATCCATGTTATTATTTATCACTACATCACTGGTTGGAGGCCACCGCCCTCTTTGCGTGTCGCTACAGTATGGCAGTGACATTGACTGACAGCATGATTACACAATGAAATATGACACGTCTGGGTGTGTGCCACCTTTGAACCACACACATATAACAACATGGCCTGCACTGACTCTTTGCCTGTATTTGAGTTAGAAACAGTAGTATCCAGCATTCAGTGTGCACCATTGACGTCTGACTCATTTCCTTTCTATTCCTCTCCCTCTCATATCTCACTGTCTCTCTCATGTTAGGTCAAGTTCGGTGTGGAGCTGGTGGCCCTCCTGGCGTCCGACCTCCATGTCCCTTTTAAAGAGCACAGAGGCCAAGATCCTCGCCTGTACGAACCTTTTGACTTGATTGGCTGATTTTTTAAGTAGCTGAGTTGACTTTCCCTCATAGCAGGAAGCTGAAACTATTAAATAATCTGAATTAGATCGACACCCATAGTATACAAAAGCTTATAAGAATGATGTAACTACTAATCTTTTACAAAGTAGCAATGGCTTCCCTGCGTGGAGAGAAGAGCAATGCGATGCTCTCAAATGGCAGCTGTTATTGTCACTGACTGTATACTGCTAAATACACAGGGACTCACACGGAGCCTCACTGATGATAGATTAATGGTTAGTCCTCTTTGTCTGGTCATGGCAGGTATTCAGAATGACCTGTGGGCCAGGTTTGTGACCCTCTCAAACCAAGACCGGATATGGACTCTCACCCTCACCAACAAAACGGTTCGCAAGCCCGTGGAGCAAGGTACTGACCTCTACCGCTAGTCCCTCAATGCGTCTATTATTCTGTTTTGGATCGCTTAACCTCCTCTTCTCTCCTCCAGCTTCTAAGACTCCCCTGGTCATGGTCCATGGTTTTGGCGGAGGGGTAGGCCTGTGGATCAGGAACCTGGACATGCTGAGCCGATCACGGCCCATGTACGCCTTCGACCTCCTGGGCTTCGGCCGGAGCTCCAGGCCGCCTTTCCCCACAGACCCTGTCCAGGCTGAAGAGCAGTTTGTCAACTCCATTGAGCTGTGGAGACAGTCTGTCGGCCTGGAGAACATGATCCTGCTGGGCCACAGTCTGGGGGGCTACCTTGCCACCTCGTACGCCATCCAGTACCCCTCCAGGTAAAAGTAATGATGTGCCACACAGATGCCCATAGGGAATATCTGTTTTTATTTGCTCCCTGTTCACAAGAGAGGTCAGAGGTCAGCATTAGCTACAGAGCAGCAACCCAGGGAATGAGTGACTTGATTCAGTGTCTCGACACTTCAGCAGGATTCTATTGAAAGAGGTTCATTTCAGCAGGCTGTATTTGAAGTGGTTTGACCTGGCTCATATTGAATCTGAATTGAGTAAACTGAATTCAAATTAGGCGAATGCTTGCTAAAAGTTAAATTCAGTGATAATCACATTGCATCACCCTGCTGCCCCAAAGATGCTGTTGCCATAAAATGAGTTCTATTATGAATGTCACTCATTCTTCTTCGCCAGACGCCTGGCATCTTGCTCTGCCCCTAGATAGACCGAGGAAGGCCAACAAATGATTTCCAGCGAACTGAATTAGAAATGACAAAACTTTTGCCTTACATTGTAAAGAGTGTCCAGATGAACAAAAAATTGAAATGTCAAGGTGTTCCTCGAATGACTGAAATGATACAACAGTCCCAATTTTATGTCATTTCATAGTGAATTGTAAGTTTCCATAGACTCTTAAAAGTATTTCTTTTAAAGCAGACAAATTTTATAATTAAAGATCACATAAAACTAGGAATTTTGCTTTATATAAACATGATAGTCCTGTTTAGGACTGGAGCAGTGGCTCTAATACAGTATCTGCTCGGGATCCAATCACAGCATCAGTATCAATTTTTGGCACAACATGCTATAAGGTGATGACAGATGTATGCCAGCTGAGATTAAACCAAACATATGTTTTGCTCTTCTCTTTCAGAGTGTCCCACCTCATCCTTGTAGACCCCTGGGGTTTCCCAGACCGACCCCAGCCAGAGGCTCAGAGCCAGGGAAGCCAAGGTCAGGGGGCAGAGGTGGTGAAGAGGCCGCCCCTTCCACGCTGGGTGAAGGCTGTAGCAGCAGTGGTCTCCTTCTTCAACCCACTGGCTGTCATTAGAGCAGCAGGCCCATGGGGTAAGACATACAGGCGACTCGGTGTATAATGGTTCTCTCATGCTATGCCATGCTGTGCCACATTATGCTATGGCCTCATCTCATCACACAGTATCTCCCTGGCTCAGGTCCAGGCTTGGTGAACAGATTCCGTCCCGACTTCAAGAGGAAATTTGAGGATCTATTTGACGATGACACGATGACGCAGTACATCTACCACTGTAACGCCCAGACCCCGAGGTAAGTGAAAGGAATTTGTCACCCAAAAACTATAAATTTTTTTATCATTTACTCACGCTGAGTTGTCTTGTATGTCAGACAAAAAAAAAAGCCTTAATGGAGAGAAAGGGTTCCATAAATTTCTGCTTGCATGGAGTTGATCTTTGACTTTTGACACACAAGCAAAACTATGAAAATGTCCAAATTCTCCAACTTTGTGTGCAGTGTAATTCAAGTGTTGGCTCTCCATTCTTGTGCTCAGTATGTCCCAAACCACTGTACTTTCACTAGAATATTATTAAATCAACCACTTCTGTTAAATGTTTCATGCACAAGCACTTGTAGGTACACAGAATTGAAGACCTGCAACTTACTCACTCATTGGCTGTATTGATGCTTCAGTAGTGTCAGTGTAGCCAATGACTGAAGGACCCCTGACCACTGATCAAGCCAGAGGTGGGTCTTGAGTTCTGTGAACTTACAGGCCAGTCACGCATGGGTGCACATGCATGCATAAGGCATTTTCCAGAAATGGTTTATATCACATTTTTTAAAATAAAAGTCGGTTTGGGATGTGCAGGGCGAATGAATGGATACTCTTGACTTGGATTATGGACATTTTCGTGTAACTTTTGCTGCCATTCAACTCCATTGTAATAGAAATGGCTACAATTTTTGGAGCCTTTGGTCTCCGTGACGCCCTTGGGGTGCCTTGGGGAAAAGTGAAGTGATTTGAATTGAATTGAATTGCAACTGAAACTTCTTTCATCTGACATTCAAGAAAACTGGAGGTGAGTAAATGGGACAAAATATATAGTTTTGGGGTGAAAGATTCCTCTATGTGGCACATCACGATATGGTCAAATTACTGAAAAGGGGATATAATAGCAGCAAAAAACGGTTGCAAACAGCTGAAATCAGAATAAGATTTGACTTGTCGCTCCTTTAATTCTCTCTACCTTTGCTTCTTTACACACACACACACACACACACACACACTTCTTCCCTCACTCCTCCCAGTGGTGAAGTGGGCTTCCGGGCCATGTCAGAGTCTTTGGGCTGGGCCAAGAGGCCTATGCTGCAGCGGGTTCATCAGCTGCCCCCCTCCATGCCCCTCACCATGCTGTACGGAGCGCGATCCTGGGTGGACAGCTCCTCCGGGACCAAAGTGGCTGACATCAGGAACCAGACTCACACCAGGGTGCTGGTGAGTGACAACGGGGGTTGAAGGTTGGATAGAGACACAGGGTCATGCGGGAGATATTATCCAGTTACAACATGCTTGTCTAAAATTAACAGTGTGTTAACTTTGAATTACCGTATGTTACTCATTTAATTTTGTTCTCTCTCTTTCTCTCTCTCGTCCTCTCTCTCCAGTTAGTAGATGAAGCCTCTCACCATGTTTATGCTGACCAGCCAGAAGAGTTCAACAAAGTGGTTGAAAATATATGTAACTCTGTAGACTGAGTGTGTTTGTGTTTGTGTGTGTGTGTGTGTGTGTGTGTGTGTGTTGTGTGTGTGTGTGTGTATGAGTGAGTGAGTGTGTGTGTCGCAGAGAGCAAACAGTGTATGAGTTATGTATTGATCTGGACTTGACATGTGCATTCACAGACTGAAATTATATACAGAATTGATGACTGTGTGTGACAATGCATGTGGCATGCTGAACTTTAATATTTTTTTTATATATATAATGAAATATTTGGACAACATAAGTTCTATGTGCGAATGTAAATAGTTTGATATGTTCTGAATCCCACAGTTACAGTATCAGTTTCTGTTGGTTTAGCAACATAAACTTGATGGATTGTTCAACCTGTCATGTTCTTTGGAAGTTACAGGGTTAGTTGGTGTTTGTAGAAGTTACAAACTCTTATGCTCCAGGGTGAAGTTGCCTTAAGCCGTCGACTTGGAGGCTGCTCAGCTTGGCAGGCTGACCCTAACCCTAACTCTAACCAGCTTGGCAGGCTGAGCCGCCTCCAAATGGACGGCTCAAGGCGGCTTCACCCTGGAGCGTAGGAATAGCCATGCCTTCCTCAGCATCCTGACAGAATTTCCTGGAGAAATGCTTGCAGAGGAGTTATAATAAGTATGCGGCTTCCCTCCCCTGCTTCTGATGTAAGGTGTGCGTTTCTCCTCTCCTCTTCTAGTTTACTTTACTTCCCTGCTCACTCGCTTTATTTACCAATTGACATGAACACTTACAAGTCGTAGCAATGGGAAACTTTCCGACCTTACCATCCTTCCCATATGACTTGAACGCAGCATTAAAGGCAACTTCACCCCTGAAGTATTCCTACATGAACGCACCTCCGCCGCGCACTATATTACAGTTGAGAAAATGTAGTACCAAAGGAAAAGGCTGTCTGACAGCGATGTAAAGCGGTGAAAATATTTTAAATTTAACATACAC
>OMKZ01011234.1:4524-18318 GCA_900302535.1 Neoniphon sammara | reverse complement strand
TTGATTTATTCAGTTAACGTCTTAACCGAGAAAACACAACAAATGGGTCTGGGTGTTTACTTCTTCAACTCTTTCTGCTCTGTCTTTACAAATGCATGCTGCGCGGCCGAGCTTTGTTCAAACCCACAGAACTTTTTTTTAAACCCAACTGGAGATCCAAAGGTTTCCAAAGATACCAAACATGTTCTGCCTAATTACAGGGAAATGTGTATAAAATATGCACAAGACATCTGGATATTGTCTTTTTCATGTAATGATGTAGCCATAAAACAATGGCAGCCTGAGTTTGAATATTTTACTTTGTATAAGTGTGATGTAGCTTCAATAAAAGGTTGAAACCAACAGATAGAGAATATATATGTGACATGGTCCTAAAATATAGGACATATATAAAAATGTTTTTTCTAACTTTGAAGGTACTTCATGGGAAAATCAGAGTTCAAGGGGTTAAGAGGTCAACGAGCAGGAATGATTATATTATAATTGAATTATGTTTGCAGGTGCTAAGGCCCAAGCAAAGTGACTCCAGAACTTTATTATCCTGGCTGATGGAAAGCAACACATGTATCTGTCTGTGGGACAAAAGTAGTAAGTATGACAGGAATGTCGACAGGGGGTATTTAGGGTAGATTTGAGCTACGGCATGCTATCAAAGGGCAATGCTATGCACTAAGGTCAGCTTGCTAACATGTGAGTGGCCATGCCTGCAGGCACTATGAATAAAGTCTTCAGTTACAGAGTAGCAAGAGCTAAAGAAAAGAGCCTGGTAGGAGGCAGGGAAGACACAGTTACAGTGATCTGCAGACTGTTTGGCAACCAAAGAGACATAAACATATACTATATGTGCATGCACAGACAAACTAATACAAGCTCTCTCTCATCTCATACCTGTTGTAGTGATCCCAGAAAAGACCCAACACTGTCCGTAAGACACAGGCGTTCCATTGGAGGCGTGGTATTTCTTGAGGATTTCCACGCTGCCGCTCCAAGCCGCAGGAGAGACTCCGTCAGAATAATCTCCTGACCAGTTCCCTACCAACACCCCAAAGTCATCCTGGGCGTTTATCTGATAAGAGAACAGTGACACGATCAATCACAGGTGACTGCCATGATTCACTTGAAACAGCATCGAAGGAAGCTGCTAAGATGTTTTCACAAGAGTTTCCTGGGCTGCGTTTAATTTCAATACAGAATATGAGCAGTGATCCATGTAAGATCCATGTAAGACAAGAAACCACCAATATAAACAGAAATGAAAGACCTTAAAGACCTCATCTTCATAAAATGGTCATGTTTACTACGACTTAATACTACTTACAACTACTTGCTTCTACTTAGTATGTGTGTAGTATATTCATGAATTTTAATGGGTAATATTAGTGTTAAAATGTGCATAAACTCTGTTGTGCAAATAAAAAGTTGGGTAAGGATAAAAGTTTCTAGAAGTTTCTACTGTGATGGAAACACATCTAGATTAGCAGGATATGCAAACTCATGACAATACGAAAACAAAAGCTTCAAAATTCACTCACCATGGCAGATATAACCCTGACCACGTTGACAGGGTCACCTCTCCCAGATGCAGGTATCTCACTCTTCTCCAGGACAAACAAACACGCCTCCAGAATCCCCTCATGGAACTAAAGCAAGAGAAATACAGATTACTGATTGGCGGATTTTTGATTTGGCTGATACTGTATTATTCATCCAAATGGGAATTCTGGTCCTATTTTGGGTTAACAGAATTATTCTGAACTTATTTTGAAGTTCCTACCTGTAACTTCAGTAAATCATAGTACATTATCATGAACAAGCAAAATCATTAGCGAGAAGATTGGCAGCCCTTCACAAGCCTCTGCACTGCATTTCATGTATCATGCAGCTGATTTGCATTAGTGCACAACACAGGAGGAGGATGCTGTTCTTCCAGAGCCAACAGAGCCACAGCTTTCAGAGTTTCTGCCAACGGCAGATGGTGGAGCAAATGACAGGCAGGAGGAAAAATCACTTGCAATATGTTTAACCTCTTCAGCAAGGAGAACACCTTAGACTGAAGAAGCAATTAATCCATCAGTGATCCTCGATGAGGGGAGAAAAACAGCAGCGTCTAATTTATAGCAGGCAAGAAGATAGAGGCTGCCAATCATCTCGTTTATGGTCTCTTTTTTTTCATAATGACAGCAAATTATCACAATAGTTCACCTAAAAAGTAAGATTCCCTCAGCCCTGTCCCAAACTATCAATATTAATAGGCCATCTTTTAACAGCTCCTAAAAACATAACGTCCTTTCAGTTTGGCAGAAGACTTTCTATTGAAATGTGCGATCGAGGCTAGAGAATTGTATGAAGAAAACATAAGAAATAATGACTTAAATATTGGACTTATAGACCCACAGTGCAACCATTTGGCACAGTTTCTTCGCAAGATGAGAAATTTGATGCTTTTTGGAGCTGTGAACAGATGGCCCATTAACTTCAGTAGTTAAACAGAAGGCTGAGATGGAACTATCGGCTAACTGGCTGACCAACTTCAATGGGGTTTTGACGGGGGTTGAGTAGATGGTGATAATTTCTATTTGGGGTAAACTATTCCATATATTAATGATTTTTAAAAAAAGCTACATTTCACCTTTTGTGTTTATAGATCATACCTGTCCGAAGTTCCATGTGCGAGCACCAATTTGCTTTTCAGTGCCATAGTAGATTCTCCCAATGTCGTTCAGCACATATTCCTTCCTCTCCTCCTCGTCATCCAGGAACACTGTGTCCTCTGCAAAGATAAAACAGATTTATTGTATATATTAACAATACAGTGTTTCATCTGTCATTGTATACAATGAAGCACAGAGTCTGTGTCGTTGATATGAACTCAAGACTACTCCTATTTATCACATATATCGCAAGCATCCTGTTGAAAAGACATTTAAATCTGTGTCCTCTGGAAAGATACAACATCAACACATTATTATACTGTACATATACACCAGGCAGGACACGCTATGCAGCACATAGTGTCTGAGTATGATATACACTGAAAGCTGTTTCTCTAGAGCATGTAGAGTCTGATTCACTGATATGGACTCTAATGAGGTTTCCACTGAAAAGACATATGAGTCAATATATTGCCTCAATCCCTGGCTGTGAAAGTGACCCATAATCCACAGCTGGGAACATTTATTGACTAAGCAGGGAAAAATGTGATTTCTTCTCACAAAATATATGCAAGACTCCCTAAGGCCAGGAAACAGTTAAGAAACACAATGGCTGCTTGGAACTTGCAGTGGGGCCCGCATTCATTTAAGGGAAATGGTCTGTGTTGAGAAGCAGCAGTGCAACAACGTGGGCGTGCAGCCCTGGCTTGAACTTCTCTCTCTCTCTCTATCTCCTTTTTCAGACGGGTTTACGGGCAACTGAGAAAAGAGAAAGTGACAGAGAGAGAAAAAGGACAAAAAAAGTTTCTAGATCGAAATGGTCAAGGTGGGTAGGAGGGAGAGGGAGCGGGAAGGAAGAGGCCTGAATTGGTCGCAAGGGAAAGCGGAGGGAAATAAAGAAGGGAAGTTGTGCTTGGGAGGGACACAGGAGAAGGCGAGGAGAAACACACTGAGGGGGAGAGTGTCTTGAGGCTTTACAGGAGAAAGAGGAGGGAGGTACAGAAGCCTGGAGTACTGACAGGATCTGGCAGCTGTGATTATTATGGTTTTCACCCTGTACTGAATATCTCTGGAATGCAGGGAAAGAGAGGGAGAGATGCAAGCAAGAGAGAGAGAGAAAGAGAGAAGGGGAGAGAGAGAGGGAAGGCCAGGGATGGGGTGATGGAATGAGGGTCAGGTCAACAGGGAGAGTGTTCATAAAAAAGAACAAGAAGGCAAAAGACTGGGAGGAGCAGATATAAAGGGAGGGAATACAGATAGAGGCAGTAAAACAGGGAGAGAGAGTGGAGAGATTGCCACCAGCTGCAGGATTACTGTGCACCAGCCCCATGGCACTTTATACAGTAATTGTGGGATTTTGACTCTTATGAGGGGGAAGAAGAGATTGGGCTGGGGAAGGAGAGATCGAGAGAGAGGGAAAAGAAGATTGGGCTTGCTGCCAAAAGCAGCTACCCCATAATCAAAGACAGACTGCTTTTCTATCAAGCCCAGGTCTGCAGCTCCTTATTGTGCTGTGTTGCAAAAAAATTATTATTATTTTTTTTCTGGAATCAATATCCTGTCCGAATAATTTGCTGCACTCAGCAAACAGAGAAATACCTCACAGAATAGACAATGAGCGTTCACTTTATCTTACACAAGGAGCCGTCATGTTTTGATCAGAAACATAGCTCAGCTTGGTAGCTTCATAAGCAAGTGTGCCCTTAGTCCTGAATTACACAAGTGCTTCAGTCACACGGAGGGTCATGCTTGATGGATAGCAACACGTTCTTGGATTGTGAGCTGGCCTTTCCCACCCATGTGTAACATTACATTGGCACTCCTCTAACAGATTGAATGGCTAAACGCACTCGAGTCTGTTTCGTGCTTGTGTTTGCCATGTGGGATCATGACCCTGTTACTTAGCTATGCTCTGGTAATCTTGTTCCTGGCACTTGCGATACATAAGACACTTGACTTTTTTTGAAGTTAATAAATCTCAGTTCTAATACTAAGCCAAATCTGTAACATTATGTAATGCTTTGTCTTTCATTCCCGCCTTTTTTCTCATCTCATCACCCGTGAGCCTCTTCTTCTTCCTCCCTTCCACATTCCTGTTCTCAATCCATCAAAACTTTCTGCTCCGTCACACCCTTCAGTCCACCACCTCTCACCTTCACACCAAGGGTTGAAGAGCATGGTAATGTTCTTGCTGGAGTCGTGAGTGTTTGCTGCCCCGCCCTTTGGAGAGGAAGTTGTCACAGAGAGCCCGTAGAGGCCAATCACAGCTTTGGGCGGCGAGTTGACGGACAGCTTGATCTTGTTGCCATTCTGCTCGACAATCTTAGCCTCCCAGCGCTCGTCCTCCAGGTGATCCACCAGTGGGACAATGATGTGGGTCCCCTTGGACACCATGGGCAGGGGACCTGCAGTAGACAAGTTATGTTTATGTTACATTATGTCATGAAAGCATCAGAACTTTTCTTTTAACACACTAATAAAGTAGGACAAACCAGGCACATGGTCGCTAAATTCTTTTTGATCAAAAGACCCATGGCCTCAATTTCATTGGATGAAACTCATTCACCATGCTTACTGCTTATAGTATCACAACATAATTTCTCAGCTCAACTTTGAGTTCCTGATGAAATGTTTTATTCACTATAACACCACAGAGATTTAACAAAATACCCAGTGCAACAAGAATTGATTTCAAAGTTAATGAATGCATAAACAAAGCACAAGTGAAATAAATCTGCTGCATCCATTTGTTGAACTCTGTCGTCTAAAACAAATAAACCTCCACTGGAGGGCAACGCTATCGATGTCTTTGGTGTGATCGAGAATTAACCCTCAGCCCAAACAGTTCATGGGATCTGAGCCAAGCCACAGTATATGTGTGTGTGTGCATGTGTACATTTTTGTGTCCGTGCATGCATAAAACTCTATGGATATTTTCATTTGACTGTATGTAAAAATTCAGGGGGTGCAGCTCAATACCAGTAGAATAAAACGCTTCATACTTTTTTCATTTCCCCATGATTCTCAGCTGACCTTGAAAATGGAGATTAAATAAAGTAAGACAGCAACAGTGACAGTGGAGCGACTTTACGGCAGCATGTGGTAGGGCACTGAGTAAAGCCCATTATTCACGTCGCAGTAATTCATAGTCTGTTACCACTGTGTATGGAGCAGCCGAGGCCAACTGTAAACCACATGTATCACAACTCTTCATTCAGCTGTGCATGGTTTCTCTAAGTAAACAAATCTGTATGCTGTGGAAACCCTCCCTGACTTCAGATACACTTTAGCCTAAAGCCACTTTAGCTTTAGCCTGAAGCCCACACATTTGTGAATATTTTATCCAAAGATAATTAGCCTGGATGCTCCATTACAGAACGACTTAATGTTTTGCTAATGGCAAGCAAACTTGGAAAAGCTAACAACTAATCAGAAGAAAAAAAGTCGTTTCTCAGAGTGAATTGCTCCTAGCTAAGAAGTAAGGAGGTTCATTGTAACCCACTGGCTGGATTAAGAGTTACTGGATGCTTTGCTCTGAGCTATTTGCTTTGTAAGTGGTACCCTGCTGGGCTTTAGCTGCCATTTGCTGAAGCGAGTATGGACTTTATCAAGATACCATTGTTCTATCTGACCGAAGCGAGACCTCTCCACCCTTCCTCTCCCTCCTCTAAATGCTCGCAGCAAAGGAAATCAATGGAAAACACTGTCTCTTTTCTGGTGAAATGATTTCACCGTTAATGAAAATTGACTGAATCCTTATTTGGCCTCTTAGTTGAACAAAACAGAACTTGGGAAGCTACAGTGGTGCACTTCAGTACTCCTCACCAAGAATGTGAAAGCAAAGGTAATGGCAGATTCTGCTTGTGTGGACGGCTCAGAAAGTTGTGTGCCAAGTCTTTTCTTCTCCCTTCTTCACGTTTAACCATTTAAGCGCCAAGTGACAGCAAAGTATTTATCTCAGTGAAGCATTGCATTTCTCTGTGATGTCATGGCCAGCTATTCCCTTGTGTGTCGTAGAGCGTTGTACTATGAAGCCTATAAATACCAGAGAGAAGTGTCTGGTGTCCTGAGGCCTGGAAGCTATTAACACTATGCCTCGGTGGATAAAATGCTAAACCCAAATGGAATAGCTATGGCTGAATTGCTTGTTGTAATCAGAACAGAACACATTTAAAGGTGCTTCGCATAGCATTTTGTGTTTCTCAAAATAAAGACCACATTCCCCATAAACTGTTGTTTATGGGGAATGTTGTTTTTTGTTGCATATTGCGACTTCTTTTCCTGCTCATTCAGACAAGGTGAGTTATAGCATGAAGCTGAGACAGCTACAATGGTGGAACCGGAATAACACTGTCTATTACTTGCACAGCGACAATAGTTGCTGTTTTGTGCCGTAAATCAACCACACTTTGTGCCATAAAGCAAAACCTACCACATTTCCCACCAAGCCTAACCCGGTGGCACACAATGTAAAATGCAGTATTGAGTGTTGAGAGTCCTCTTGGCCATGGTCTTGTTTCTTTATGTAATTATACAAATGTTCCATGTGTTTGAAATTCTTACATAAAGGCTAAATTAATTTTACTTCTTTGGAAACAGTCTCAGCAGTTTTAGCTTGCTATCAGAGGTAACCTTTATTCAACATTTATATAAGAATTGCGAAGTTGGCTTATGTACAAATGTCTCGAAAATAATGAGGTAATGTTGATGTGAAAATACTGCATATAACACCTTTACATTCTTAATGTGTGTATTCGATTCTGTGCAAGTGCATGTGTGTATAAGCATGTGTTACTGTAGTTCTGTTAATACTTCCACTAGCCTACACATGTCCCACAGCTGTCACCTCTTCCTGTATCAAGAGGAAAAGCTGGATGTCATGTCAAGACAATACTACACTGTGCGCTCTAATCCAGAGGTCAAATAACAGAAAACTGAGTGAAGCCCTGACTCTTTCCTTCCTGTCCACTTTTACTTTTACTTTCCCCTCTGTTCCACTCACGCTAACGTGCCCACACACACACACACACACACAAACACACCACCCCCACCACTAGCAACACCAACAACTAGCTTACCCGTCTTGAGGTCCAGGTGCAGTTTGTCAGTGTCGGCATCGAAGGGCCTGTTGAGTTCAATCTCTATCTGAAAGGTCTGTCCTCGACGGATGATCAGCTCGTCACCGTGAAATTGGTCAGTGTGGTGCTCCTGTCTGTTCTGATCCGTCTTGGAACTCAGCAGGTCCACCGAACGCACCGACAGCATCATGTCTGAGGATTGCAGGAGGTGTATTAGTCTATTATGCAAGATACTCCATATAAGTCTATGTTTAGTCCAGTGTGCAAGAGCAGCACAAGGTTCTGTTTATCTGGTACAGTGCTTTGTAGCTCTGTTTTGGAAAGTGCTCAATAAATATAATTTAGGCCTGTACAATATGGCTCAAATTATTATCACGATACACAGGGTTTTTTTTCTCAATATTGATAAGTATATCAAGATATGACTTATGTCTGCAAAATCACTTTAAATAATCAAATTAATGTTCATCCCACTGAACTGAATTGTAATGTTAGGTTCTAAATTTACTAATACTATTAATTGAAATGTAATTAGTTTAGACAACAGGGTTTCTTGGCATTCCAAAATCACCATTTTATTAGAATATATGAATTCTACTGAAAGACGATAAATGATAATATTGAATTATCACCCAGCTCGATTATCATTAGTAGTAGTAGCATGTTTCAAGCAGGCGACAATACTTAGTGCATGAGAGGTGTGATTAAGTTTGCATGACATTGGTCATTTGATGTTTTGAGGAGATTATTATGACATACATAATGATTTTGTTTCTAAGGCTACTGTTATAGACATGAACTAAGCCTAGTCCTAGACACCCAATAGAAGGGACCTTTCAGACTAGTGCTAGCCCATATTTTTCAAAATAAGCTACCTACTGTATATGAACAATATTACAAGTCTATGCACAGATGACCTTGAAAATTCCCCGTGTTACCTTCTAATTCATTGTTGTCTCCAATCTCAGGCTTTGGCTTGGGCAGCTCTGGAGCCGGGGGTTTCACCACCTCCACCCTATCTGTAATGTCGTAGGAGCCGCTGTTCTGGCGCTTACAGCAGCACGGGCACATCTTCCTGAACCAGCTCCGACAGCCGCTCTCCTCCTGCTTCTTCTCCCCATCCTTGTGAATGGTCAATTCCACTCTGGTGGGCGGGGCTGCGCCAGGGAAACGCCCCACCTCCGACGTGTCTCTTACTGTCAGCCGCTCACCTGGCATTCTGGGAGACAAAATCAATAGACTGAATGGGGGGGTAACAGACTTTTTCTTGTATAGAGTAATATAACAACTATTACAATTGCAGCCATGATATTACAGTTTCTATTGCTTTTGTTATTATCCCCTCTAAATATAAGTTGAAATATCCAAAAACTGTGCCCTGTCCCTTTCCTTCTCTAAGTTGATGTGGATGTTTGGCTAGCCATATTTTCTCTGGGTGCATGTGTTCTCACTATGATGGCCTTTATCAAGCAAAAGAATGAAGCAACACAGTTTATCCTGATATTTTAAAGGGCCATAGTGCAAATGGCTGAAGGTCGATTGAAGTGAGAATCCTAAACTCAACTGACAAAAAGAAAAAAGAAAAAAAAACTTGAGTCTACACAGTTCTGAACATCAGAGCAACTCATTGCTTGAAGACGTGTTTATTCCATTCTCATCTCAAACAATCAGTTTCAGATGCAGTTTTGCATCGTCCACCCTTAAGAGAATGCAAATCACCGATTAAAGGGTCAAACAAAAAATAATAAAATGAGTACAGTAATGAACTAATGCTCCTGTAGAGTTAGAACCACAGTAATAACATTGCTTTTGAAATGAGTAATGTTTGTTTGTGTAACAAGCCCAATCGCTCAACAAAGCAGTGGGATCAGCAGATAAAATCAGAGAAAGAGATGGTGAAGAAAACAGAGGAGAAGAAAAGCAGAGACCATGTGAGTCTCCAGCTGCATGCAATGCACAAACATTGTTTCCATTAGGCGAATGGCTAGTGTGTGCACACTATACAGCTAAAGTGCAGTGTACCACAGTTGATTCTGCCAAAAGGGACAGCACACATCAATCATCAATTTAATAAAAAATCTGATTGCATAATATCTCCCCATTACTTCCTCTCCTCACTTCCTTATCTCTCTCCACCATTGCAACCCACCAATGCACTGCTTCTTCCACTCCTTCCCACAATTACCACATTCCAGACTTGCACTTTCCCCAATCGCCTGCCTTTCCCAAAGCATTCTATGGGTATTTAGCCTTTTGTCCCAGTAAACTGCAGCTGGATCCAATCTGCCCCACCCCAGCTGCTGTGAGGTAATGTGGTAATATGGATGTTTGTATGGCTTTGTGCGTGCACACACTTGTATGGTGTGCAGCTGTACATCACATCGCATGTGCATTTATCATACCAACACATCCCCACCTCATTCTCTGCACGGATAATCACAATAGATTTTGATCATTTTTTCACGTCAATCACAAGCCAGAACTCCAGCTCTTCCTGCCCATCCTCATCTTGTCCCCTTAACACCAAACACAAACACAAACTCAAGGTCAAACGTCATTTGCCAAATGTCAAACTTCAGAAAGTGTTTACAATCAGAAAAGGGCAGGAGACCCTTCCCTCTTTTCCCATTTTTCCCCAGTTCTCACCATCAGCATCGTCTCACCATCTAAACATGAAAACCACAAGGAGCCTGCAAAAAGAAATTTATATAACCCAAACATTAAAGTCCCAGTGGAGTTTTGTTGGGCCTTGTAAAACACCAACAAACTGTAATGAGCTGCAGTAATGCACGTAGTCTGGAGAAACACAGCGCTGCTAAGTACACAAACCCGTGCATGAGATGTTTGGGTTTTTCGGAATGATTATTCCGATTGTCACGAACAAGATGCTCTGTGTGTGCATCCAAAGATCTTACACATCTGTCTCAGTATGTCGGCAGCGTTGAACTTTAGCATTCTGATGGGCAAAGTAAAGCAGAAGGGGTGGAGGGTAAAGGGTCAACATTCAATGAAGCTTGAATGATGCCACACAGGCTTTAAGACTGTGTAGTCCTCAAATATTTATTTTTTTTCATCAGTGGGACATTTATGTTTATCACAGACAATTCATAAAGTAAACAATATGCTCTAAAAAATTATAGGGAACTGATTACATCTACTACATACAGAAAAATCATCCATTCTCTAAGTACTGTTCAAACAAAAACTCTGAAGAGAAAAAAAAATTGAACACGACTGGGATCTTAACAGAAATCTCTTAGTTTCAGGAATACTCTGATAAGGTGCTGCTGCTTTTTTCATCAGTTGCACAGCTGAGTCAAATATTGGCATGGGACAGCGATGTCAAACAGGCTGAGCACAGGTTTTGGGAAAGCGACACTGATATTGCAGTGAAGTTATGTGACAGAGTTCAAAGGGTAGAGAACAGCTGAGAAAGAGGTGGAAGGGAAGGATCTGTGGGTAAGTATAGAATGCGTGTGTGTGTGTGTGTGTGTGTGTGTGTGCTGAGAATGCATGTGTAACATCATGTACACTTTGGGATTTTTCAACCGCATGACTTTATGAGTTCATCTGCTGGTCATATGACATTTCCCTCCCTTCAATTATTTCCAAATCCTCCAAATATTTGGCCGACAAGCATTCATCATCATAGTGATCAACACAATGGACAACATCACCATGTGTTACAACACGATCTCCACCCAAAACTGCAGTGGCTCATTCTCTCTCTCTGACCTACTGTGTTGCCTAGGTAAGCCAACATGAAGGAAGAAACAAACTCAGCAGCATGGCAGGATCCAACATGTCCTGCAAGCACACTCATAATTGTAACAGTACATGTATGAAGCTGCCTTTTGTTTGCTATCCATGTTTGCTCATCCTTGGCACCACAGGTTTCTGAATATTTTGGGAGGTTGAAATCCAAGATGGATGTGGATTATTTTAAAATGTACCAAGTAAAAGAGTAAAAGTCTTTTTGTGTCTTTTTTATACAAGCTTTACAAAGGGCAGTCACACTTCGGTTGTATTATAATGGCCTCAAAAATTGGTGGATTACACAGTCATCTGCTCATTGCCTGAAGCCCTCTGGATGGTCCCGTAAAGTTTTCCTCCAAGTTCTGTTCTATCAACTCCTGCTCTAGACTTTTGTACCAGATGAGTTGTTAGATTAAATAATTTCTTAGAATTCCTAATGGAGTTAAAGGGATGGTAAACTAAAATACTGTTCTTTAAATGTTTTATTATGTCATCATTGAGTGTAGAAAACACCATAAAACTGCATTAATCTAAGTTGATTTCTCCTGAGTCAAACGTTGGTTTTGCTGGGGATTAAAAGCTACTTTCACATGTAAGAGTGGAGCGATCCAATCAGAACACACCTGTTTTTATTCCTCCCGTCCCCGTTTGATTGACTCTTCACCTGCACCTGTTATCCTCTACTAGCCTCAACAAACAGTAACTGTTATCTGTTAGCATGCCATTTTGTGCTGTTCTTGGATATAAATCCACCATTTTGCCAAGGATTATTTTACCAAACTACCATTATATCAAAAGAGGTGAGGGCTGGAAAATGCTTTAATCTAATATGGAGCTTTAGCTAGCTATGGTGTCAGTCGTGAACTTTCTCACATCAACTCTGCTACTACAAGCCTAGAGAGTGTATGTTTTTAGCAAGTGAGGATGGTCTTACCAGAGTCAAGACAATATCATTACCCTACAAGGAAACCTAAAGCCCACTCAGCAATGCTGGAATGGATTACTGTAGAAAATCCATTTTATTACAGTTTTTGACTTTTAGGAACTCTCAAATCTTGGTGGATGATGAAGATAGAACTCAAGAATAATACTAAAAAAAAGGAAATACATAAATAAGAAAAACAAATAAATAAATAAACAAAATAAATAAGAAAATGTATGTCTTTAACTGGGTTTACCATCCCTTTAAGTCATGATTTACAGTAATGCCCAAGATGAAATTTACTCATTACACAGGTATCAAAGCTTGAAATGACGTGTGACAGCACTCTTCCTTGGCCGTTCCTCCCCTGCCTATCACTAACATCCCATGTATCACTTCTTCCTTTATGCTTTGCTCCCCCTCCTCGTGTTTGCGGAGCATTCTGCCCAGTCCGTTTGTGTTGACATGCCAACACGCCTGGTATGCCTACTGGTCCCTGTGATAAGCACTTCAAATTCAAGCCACAACTCCCCAACAACACCCACTTTAAAAAAACAGACTTGACGCCCTGTCTGGCTGATGGTGTTGGTCTCTTGTAAAAGAAAATAATTAAAAAGTCACTACAATTAATGCCAGATGTGTATGCATTAAAACCTACAGAGAACAACAGATGGCATGAAGCCCACTGATGTAGCATGCTTTGCTATATGGCAGCAACTCCCTTCAAGTCTGTCAGAGTGGAGAGGAGAGCAGCAGCAGGTGGATGACCATCAACTATCAGGGCTGAAAGGATGAAAATACCACATTTCATTTTCATTGTCTGTTGAGCCTGGTCATGGTTTAAAGCAGCTTCATGGATTTTGTAAAGATTAGGGCTTCCCCCTTGTTCAGTGGCACAAGCAAATACAGGTTAACTTTTCATGAGGCACCCATCTGAAGTGATTTTACTGTACTTTGGTTTGTGTTGAAGAGTAACCAAACCCAAAATCCAAATCTCCATGGTGAAACTGACTCGAATGGTGAAAGTAGGGCGCCTGGTCCTCTGTGACAGGTGATGTCACCACCTGTTGTTCTCTATTAGCCTATTGGTGTTGACATCACTATTAATTGTTTAGTAATATACTTTAACACTGAAAAATTGATTCAAAGTGGTGAGATTGTCACTCGCCGTTCTTCTGTATCATGTACAATTTTAATTAATTAAATGATAGTCTTATTAAACGATTCCTCATTTTTGCTGAGGACCACCTGGAAGCCCTGCAAGGACCCAAAAGCGTCCCCGAACCCCACTTTGAAAACCACTGGGTTAACTGATTGACTGGATTTTGTTAACTCTGTCCAGCTTTCTGCATTAGGCTGGAGTTCAGCAGGATGAACGAAATTAACT
>OMKZ01011228.1:15904-30755 GCA_900302535.1 Neoniphon sammara | reverse complement strand
CCGCCACTCACATCTCCCTCAATATCCTCAAGCATGTTTTTTTTTTTCATTCTCCCGTTTCTGCTGAGCGTTTGTTTATATCAGCAGCGAGCAGCCGTCTTCATGCATGAGGGCACATCCAGCGCGACACACAAAGAGTTGCATTCAAGTTGAGGGAAGCCCTGTTTATAGCGCTCCCCAGGAGAGGCAATCAAAGCCCATTGTTGGAGATCACAGGCAGAGAAAACGCGTTCAGCCCCTCGGAAGGAAGAGTGGGATGGGGTTTTTCACGTACTTGAAGAGTACAATGCTCATCCATGATTGGCCGTCACAGTATATCGTTCTGAGTCATGTTCATGACTGGGACAGTATGGATGCCATATGGGATGTTATCCAGTCATGAATAACAATCACCAGTTCAATCTTACCTTTACAACCAGGCCTAGATCAGTGCCTTTCATAATTATTCATCAATGCAAAAGCTATTAGATGATGGTGGTTCTTTTATAATTGACTTCATATTTTCTATGCATCTGTGCTTGACTTAAATGTGAACATTTCTACAGTAGGATTATTCCCAAAGTTGGACAAGTGTTGAGCTGATTAGAACAACAACGAATGGCTCAATAAGTTTTAACTCTTTTGGATTATTCACTGTTTTAATCCATCTACACAAGACAGCACCTACACGTTGATATACTGTAACAGATTCCTGGCAGATTATCATTTCTGCCAAGACCTTTTCCTCTGCCAAATGGTTTGAATTGAAATCAGTAAGTTAAAGAAAAGAGAAGTATTGCTTAAAGGCTGCAGAGTCCATAAAAATCTCCCCTTTTGGCAGACCTGCTCCAAATGGTTGCATGAATTTCAATTACAACGATGGAAGCACTGTAAATGCACCTCAATAATTTGGGTTCTGCAAAGGTTAATTACAGTAAACACTTGTGTGACATGAAATTCATCATCAGGAAATGCTTTGGACTGGATGTGTGTGTGTGTGTTTGGTGACTTTGTGATCATGGAAGCTGGCAACATTTTGATGTTGAAACGCTTTGCTGGTGGATGGTTTCCTCTCAAGTGGAATCAGCACACAGGCCAGGGTGTGTTTGTACAAGCACAGGCAGGGAAACAGTCTCGCAGGCAAATACATGGAGAACATCATTTGATTTGTCATTAAACAGCCCTCTACTCCAAAGCTGGTGGAGGATATTGTAATTATTGATGTAACTGAGAGCCTATGAAGTGGCACTGCACATAAGTATTACAAGACAACTCTCAAGGATTTGTGTTTATTTTTTGCTTTTGCAATTCAGTCGCTGTGGCATGAAGTAAATCAGCCAAACAAGCAAGCTGTGTACTAAAATGGTAATTCAAGTTACTTCTGTTTTTACAATCCGCAGTAAAGTTTTCTGAGCTTGCAGTCAAGAATCTGCAGTTTATCTTGTGTTTAAACATTTCACAAAGAGTTACTGGCTCCTGTTAGAAGTGGGTCTATTTTTAGTGTGTTTTCAGTAAGCTTTAGTGTACATGCTTTACTGTTTCAAGTCCACATATAAAAACCCACTGACCCTCAAAAGGAGCGCTGTCCCGCGAGAGGCGTTTGGATGCCAACCTGCACAAGCTGCTGCGCCTGTGGGCTAAAAACACACAACTAAGCTCTAATACTAAGCTCTAATACCCTGGGCTACACAAATCAATACATACACTGGTGTGCACACACTCATGCACAGATAGCTTACACATGTGTGCTCTCAAACACACACACACAGAATTTGGATAGGATCAGAGAAGTCCCATAAGTAAAGGAATCCCAGCCTGAATACTGCCTTGAACAAAACTTTATATAAAGTGCATATATTCACTTTGTTTGGGTGTTTTCTGACTTATTTCACTTACCATGCCCCCCAGACCTGCCTGGACCATTCCTCCGATGTCCAAGGTGTCAGTCAAATCAGAGTTGTTCTGTGTTTTCAGAAGCTTGGGGTTATCATTCATACTGTTACACTCATTCCAATCTGCTTCAGGCCTGGTCCACATCTACAAACACAGAGATGAGAAGTAATCAGATCAGAGATCAACAAAATAGCTACTGCAATGATATGAACACATCACACTATTTTTGTCATTTCATGTGGAATTTTATTTATTTATTTTACTATACAATGTAGACAGGGACAATGCACATTAATAACCACTTCTGTAAATGTGCCAGATTAGCCATCTTGGCTAATTTTTAACTGTGGTCCCTGTAGTCCCATTTTGAAGCAAAGGTCACATGGCAATAGCCCTTTCTAAGAGAAAAATGTATCTCTGTGTTTAGCACAATAAAAAAAGGGAAGTGTCTCAAGTCAGTTGTTTGCATTATTCACCCATCCAAGTCTTTTTCCTCTGTTTGAGACTTACACTTATAAAAGAATTAAACCAGTTATATTTAGTTGAAAGTGTTCATTACACATTACAGTTGCTACAAGGTCTTATTTTAAAATTTGCTCTTATTAACACACTGCCCTTGCCATTTTGTAGGCTGCAGTGCATCAGATTACAGGGTATAAATAATAAATATACTATGCCATTTCCTTGTTATGTATTTGGGTATTCGGGTACTGTGAGTGCATATTGTATGTGTTACATATAAAGTGTTGCATATATTTAACATAAATGCAAAATGATTTCAATATCCCACTGGGCAGATTCTCTATCTCTCATTAGTGAAACATCTTAAGCTTTCTGATACAAGAGTAGGCAACAGTGTGGATTCTACTGCATGTGTTAGTTGAAGTCCTTTTTTCTATGTTTACATACATGAAATGTCTATATTTTATTTAAGAAATGCACAGTAATTTATTTTTGATGAAAAATCTTAGCGTATGTCCTTAAATAAAACATGGCTATAAGAGAGCTTTAGGAAATGCAGTGCAATATACAAGAAGCAACAGCCTTATTGTGCATGTGCATTATACATTTACAGTTTGAGACCTTCTAATGTGTGTGTGTTTGTGTCAGGTTTGTGAGTGTGTTGTGTGTGTGTGGGAGGAGGGCATATAACACCCTCACAATCGCATCTATTTCTTGCCGTTGCAAAGTTTGTTTACGGGTTCTCTACAGTGGAAACACCACTAAGCCAAGCAGAAGAAAACACACCTCCCATGCAATTAACCAACCATACATTTCAAATTGACACAAACTGCATTAGATACTTGAAAGAAATCAAAAATTCCCATCAGAGTCAAGTCAGTCAGCACATTTATGAGAATTAGAGCAGGGTTTCAGCTAACTGTTACCTAACATCTAACACCAAACACCAACACCAAACAAAGGGCAAACAAGCATCACATATTCCAAGTATTGCTTTTGATTCCACTGGAATAAGTTCTTATTTTTTGTATTTATAGATGTAACATTCCTTTGCCTAGATTTTTCAGCTTAAATCCTTATAATAAGTCACTTTCTGTCACTCAAACTACAGTTTGTTTTCCTACTTGTATTCCTACTGGGTTTCTGATCTGTTTTTTCAATATTTTGTTGAAAAAAAAATCATATTAATGAGATGATTAAAAGAGAAACAAAAACATATTGCTGTTAATCTCATAATTTTATTGCCTGAATTTCATACAAAGGCTACTTTTCCTGTTTATGTTATTATCGCTGCTTGCCATTCACTGTGCAATGAACATCATCAAAGGAAAACTAACCAGTTGCATCAATTAACATGTGGATTGTGGTTCTGTGTTTCTTATCTGCTCATTCCAGATTGGTCTGAGACGAAAACTGCAGACTTGTCCAGGGAAAATGGTAAACACTGTCTACAGTGATGAGGAAAAGGGAATCCAAGACAAGGAAAGTAAGGAGGAGTCCATCTTGGCCATGTTGGGCATCATTGGGACCATTCTCAACTTGGTAGTGATCATCTTTGTCTACATCTACACGACTTTGTAGGTCCTGCTCACGTTTTGAACATTTGCTCTTGATCAGGAGGCAAATCTGAGCCTGTCTGAGCCGCCACCAGTGATGTTGACTCACTCAGAACTGAAGCTGGGAGGAGCGACTATGACGCTCCACTTTCCCAGTGGCAAACCGACTCTAAGACTGTGTGATCACCATATGGCGTTTACCCTACAGCGATTCCAACAAACTGTGCTGAGACTGTGGGGGACTGGCCCGTCCTTTTGGGGCCTCTCTCCTTTACAGGTAGAATTATCCAGAATATCTGGTCACTTTTGACTTGTACATAAATGCATGCAGCTAAAGAGAGGCGCGTGGTCTGAAGGCTCAGAGGATGCAGCTTTCACCCACAACTCAACAGGGAAATGAGAGACTGCATGTAGTGGGCTTTGCAAACTGTTTTGGAAAACACTTTGCTGTTATTCTTATTAAAAACTGAATAATAAAGTGGAAATAATCAGATTTGCTGACATGGTGCGAAAATTGGGGCAAGATCTATGGGGAAAGTAAACATCACTGTTAATTATTTTTCTTCAAAACTATTCTCAGTGAAACATGATGGGAAAATGTATACATTTATTATATACGAAATTTGAATGGATATGATGTTATTCAGCTTGATTTAATGTTTTTTTATACTGTATTACTGTTTACTGGAAGAAATGACTTTGGATGTGCTCTTACATTTCATTTGGGACTAAATCAGTGATCATGTGAAAATTTATTACATTCACACAATAACAAGTTGTTTAATGTGAGTTTATTGAGAGAAAATGTGGTGTCCTGAAAAAGCATTTTGCTGGTAAAATTGCTGAAATGCTACAGTGATGAGTGTACTTCACATTGTACTTAATGTAAGATGGTGGATGATCAAATGTAGTTGCAGAAATTTATACTTTGTAACAGTATTTCTGTTGTATTACTTTGTAATTACACAAAACACGGCTTAATCATCATCAGCTTGCGAGGCAACTTCAAGTTCCACATCATTTCCATATTTAAAGGTCATTCAGAGGGGATGTTTTGTTGAAAGGAGATGCATTCATTTGTGAGAGGAAATGGTTGCAGCATGTGGAAATGTCTAGGCTTTGGAGGCTTGTGCTTCTGCAGAGCGTCTTCTCAGGAGAAATAAGAAAAAACAACAATGTTTTAGTCTGTGTGGTTTAGTCCAGATGCAGTTACCTAATTCAGCTATTTTGTGAAGTAGGAGGTAGCTTTAAATTCTACCACAAAATTCAATCTGCATGAGTATGTCAACATTCACATTTGCAAACGATTACATTATATTATTATACTGTATCTGTCCACTTACCTAAATGTATATAACATTTACTGAGCTTTAAAGCTTAGCATAGACTGCATACTTTTAGTCAACCCCATTTCTAAGTTAGTGCAAAGCATTGATATTTCAAAACTTAGACTTGTGCATAATGACTGTATGCCTTAAAACATGAGGAAATTGGTATTTCCATGATGTATTAAATGATCAGGTTATACTGCTTTGTGAAGAGTTCCACTTATATACAGTACAGTGCCACTGTTTTACTGTATTTTTTTAATGCTGGGGTTCTTGTAGTAAAGGGTCAGTAATTAAATTTTCTTTGCATCACTCTTAAACGCCACATGAAACCTTTGAATTCAGACTCTGTGTGAAATATGAAATTTGAGTTATATCAGATTGTCAAACCTATATATGAAATGCTGTATATTCTGTTTTTATTCACATATTCTTATTCTTATTAATTCTTTTTTATTATTATTATTTTCTATTTTATTTTTGTGCTTAATCTAGTATTTGATAAATGGAAGTTTTGCCACATCGGACACTATTGCGAGCACCAGAAAATTTATTTCATCCGTCTGGCAGTCTTAAGCAAAACCAAGCCGAAATGTATTTGAAACTGTTATTTGACCCAACTCATCTCAAAACTGAAGGAGTATTTACAATATGTATAAGAAAAGATTGCTGTATTCATGGGTTGATGGGGATCTGGGCCAGTTTGCATTAGCTTGTACAAATCTTTACACCTGATGAAGCATCAGGTCAGGTCACATGACTGATTGCCACCCGTTTTTATACATACGAGCCCAGGCCAAACAATTCAGCTGTAACTCTGAGTTTCTAATTCACATGCGAGAACGAGACTCTGGGAGACAAACAGAGGCTTATAAATAACTATGTACAGTCTGTAGAGAATGTAAAGGTAGACACCAGGCCACAATAGGTGTGTGACATACGATGTTTGTGTGTTTCAGTCAACAACCTCATGATTTCAGAAAGTGCCTGAGATCAAAGTGTCTCAACCTCACCAATCCAGAGGTCAAGGAAAGGAAAACACACACACACACACACACACTAGTGAATTTATCTTCCTGATTTTATCTCACGCTCTAAAAACTTATGGCCATCTATCGCGCAGCCAAGAGGATGAAGGACTTTTGCAGGAAAACATGTATCATGACGACTCCACTGCATTCAGACTGGGCTGGATTTCTACTATATGAATTGTTTGGTAAAGTCATTATTATTATTATTATTATTACTATTATTTTTCCTTAGGTGAGGTGCCCCTATTAATTTCACAGAGTATGGAAAAGGAAAGCTTAGTAAGCACATGGACAGTCTTGTGAATGTATTCATAATTGATGTGAAAATGATTATTCCTATTATTGTTATTGTTTACTTATCTTTCCTAAAACAAATGTAATCTGAACTATTTCTATGTTTTATTTATGTGTATGCTGAATCTCTTTGAATAACTCATTGAATAGTCTCTCGTTGGTAGCAAATGAAGGGGTTAAAACTTTCAATTTCTCTGATTTTAGTGTTTTGTTCTTTTTTCCTTACTATGATATGGAATTTTTCAGCCTGCAGTTTTGTTACAAAAAATATAAATAAACATATATTAAAACTGATTTAATTGATATAAGTACTGTCTTTTTTTTTTTTAACATGGACAGAGATTAGAGGTTATATGCTCCTCTCACTGTCATGGAAGAACATTTAGCAGCCTTGGGAACATTTCACTTTAGAATAAATAGCACACAAAGGAGGATTTATTTTTCTTCTGGGTCTGACAACTATATGGAAATTGCTACAGAGCCTTGAAGGAGAAAAAATTAACTTATAGTCTATAGTGTTACACTCTGCAAGACATAATTCTCTGTCTAGCTGCACATCAACTGATATGAAAGATGGAAAAAAAAACAGACTGAACACAAAGCTAGCAGGACAAAGATGCAGAAACCAAATCACCCAAAACAAGTTTATTTTTATTCCATCTTCTTTTTGTTTGTATCATTTAGGTCATATATGTGTCAGAATAATTTCCCCATCCATTAAGAATGCTCTGTGACTGTTAACATACTGGAATAATCCTGTTGGAGGAGAAAAAAAAGACACTAAAAACAGCTTGACGCCACTTTTTTGAATATATTGGATTAGGCAACGAACCAAGTAAACAGTGTTGTTTGAGGAACCACAGCTGCTTAAATTCACACAAGCCCAGAAGCCCGCTTTAAGCTATTGTTTCACCTGGATCCAGAAGCCAGTGCAGCCTGGGATCTTTCCCCTTTTGAAGCTGAAAGACGCTTGGTGAACAATGTGTGGAAGATTGTGATGCATCATAGATGGATGATTCAACCAAGCAGATTGTCCATGCAACCGCTCCATCTCTATCTAGTTGAGCTGACATTGTTTTTGATGGTTTTGCAGAAATGCTATTCAGTTGATTAATCCATCCACCACACAATCCATACCAAATCAAGAAGACACACTCACCCTTGGCAATGTCATTCTGTCTCTATTGTTATTTGACCTGTGGCAACAAGCATTTAAATTTAATGTAGCAAAGCATAATTTGACAGCAAAAAAAAAAGTATGCTTATTTTTACTAAAGATTAACAGAATACAGATTAAGTCACTGCAAAGCAAGACAGCATGATCAAGCCCAACATAATTATTATTCTTGGTAAGGAACATTGTCAAATGTGCATCTATTTTAGGCAAAAATTGCTTTGCCAAAAATAGATGAATAGTAAAGTAATACACACCAATTAATTGTGAGGTGCTGATCACTGGAAATAGACTTGGAGAAATGAAAAACCTCTCTTGCTCCAAATGAGTCGCTCTTTTCTTTGGATAATGTTTCAGCCTGAGGGTCTTTTTCAAGATCCAGTGAAAGAGTGAAACATGGTCATTTATGGGGTATAGAGGCAACACACCTGGTGTAATGATGTGTATGTGTGGCTACACACGATTATCTTTCACTTGATCTTGAAGAAGAGCCTAGGGCCAAAACATCACCCAAATAAAAGAGCAATACATATAGAGCAAGAGTATGCAATGTTTTTTTCTTATTTGCAAAACAGTTTTGCTGCAAATGAATTTTTAAAAATGAATGTAAATATTATTTACACAAATATAACTTGGATGATGTTGCATCAGAACCACAGAGCAAGGCTTTCTTTATAACTCACCATCTTTCACCAATGTCCATCATTCAAACAGGGAGAAAGTGATCATAGAAGAGGAAGAGATACCAGTTTCTCCACTAACAGTGGTCTCACTTAGATCAAGATGCAATGTTGTGCATCTATTGCAGACCACAATCCAGAATTAGAGTTTGAGTAAAGGGTATGACTCACTTTCTCTGAAAAAGAAAGAAAGAAAGAAAAAAAGACAAAAATAAATAAAAATAACATAAGGTCTCTTGCTCTTAAATATTACTATCGCTATCACCAAAACTAATTCATTCACATTGTTTGGGTGCCTCTTGAAATTCACTTTGAGTGTTTGATGTAAGAAATCACTGAGTGATGCAGAAGACGAGGCAAGTTGAGGGAAACTGGGCTCACCAAAACATTTCATCATCACCATATAACTCCTAGAGCACAGTGATGACACATAACAGTGTATCTATATCTTTTCTTTAACTTGGAGTAATCAGTTAGGGATGAAATGTCTTATGAATAGAGAGTATTGGCTGCTACACATTCACACCAGTGTAACCATTTGGGCACAAATAACCCCAAAAAATTACTTGACCATTCACCTCAACTGTAAACTGGCAGAGTAAAAGAGTGAAACACATTAGAAAATGGTTGTATTGATTTCAACTAGTCAAAGGTTTAGGCAAAGTTTTGAACTAGAATAGCGAAAATAAGTGACAGTTGTTATTCACACACACACACACACACACACACACACACACAAGCTGTCTGCGGCAACATAAATGTGCTGGCCTCTCTGCAGTCGAGTCAGAGTTCACCTGGGAGCGCAGTGACTCCCCTGGATCCTTCCTCTGCCACAGTCCTGCCTCAATTAGACATCTGAGAGGATTTCCCCAACAGATGTGCCCTGTATGGATTTCCTGTCACACAGGGCGCACATATCCAGCTGCCTTTCTTCGCCTCCATTCATGCAGTGAAATAAATCCTGTGATCAAATCAGGAATGGAGCTGAAAGCTGTGACAAATCCTGATATAAATGTAAAACTTAAAGAGGAAAGTGTCAAACTGTCAGGTTTAGCTCCACTGTCAGAGATTACAGATTTGTCTTGCATGGGAAATGTTTGCAGTTGTGTCAACCTGTTGACCAAGAGAGTTGCATAAGATCGCAGATTTGGTGAAGATCTTGTGGTTTTGGAGAAGAGGATTAGGTCTAGGTAGAGGACTGTAGATGGTATTTAAGAGATTTGAAGGAGGTGGAAGGGGGTGAAATCCCTTTTGTTTAGGTGAATTTTAGTAAACCCATCATTTTTTTAGTGATAGATTCTACACCAAACGTGAGGTAAAGCAATTTAACTGTCCACCATCTTTGGCCAATTTGAAAAATTACCTTTCCTACATGCAAGACAAAAAACTTGACCATCAAAAGGTAACAACAAACAAATTTCATCTGTTATCCCCTTCAAAGTAAGGCGATTCAAACTACTCTTGTGTTATTATGCTTGTATTAGGGTCATAAGACACATGCAAACAAAACGCCCACGCATCCATTGCTCCTGACCTCCACACACACACACACACACACACACGCGCACGCGCGCACACACACACACACACACACACACACACACACACACACTTAATGGGGTCGCACACACACACTCCTTTATTAGCAGAAGACAAGATGAGGAAGAGAAAGTCATTAGAAGGAGACGCTGCTTCAAAGCATTTTGTCTTGCATTTAGGACACAAGCCAAGGATGCTCACTTTACAGAGCAAACATGCTTTGTAGTCTTCTTTACCTTAGAAAGTGGGTCATCATTATCAACACAGTGTACAGAATATAAAACTTTATGAGCTTTAGTTTCGTGCCACACTTAAGCAACAGATAAGGAAAATGCAGGATGTATTTTGACAATATTGAGAAAATGGTCGGATTTTAGAAACAGCATTAAAAAAGTATTCTCTCTTTACATGAAGGTTAATCTGCATTCAGAGGAGGCTGACCTTGGCTGTAATCCATTCTTGCCCCATAAGGTGAAGTGGGTGGGGTGTTGAAAGCACCCAAAGAAAAACTGTTTGCATAATTTCAGTGGGGCTCCTTCAACACAAGTGATGTGCTGACTATGATTAATTATGTTAATATTTACTTAGGGGCTGGTGTTACAGTGCAGCATCATTAAGTAGCTCTCTTGTCAACTGTCAGCCAACTTTTTGCCTTTTAATCCAGGCAGATCTTCCTAAGTACTGTGTCAGCCAACTGCAACGCCTTAAGTTGGAAGATTTTCACTTGTGGTTTTGGAGATCACGCTGCTTCTCGGCTCACCGTGCTGGGAGGGTTTTCTTGTGTGTGTATCCAGCATGTGTGCCACATTTATAAACTGATAATTAACCACTACTTCAGCATGAATCAAGTTGATCAATTATGACTTCATTAAATCACATCACCGAATGATGTTTTGTCTGTTTTACTGACAAAAAAAAAATGCGAGGGTCACGGATTCAGTGGTCAAACTTTGTTGTAACAAAAAGGAGGCAGTGGAAAGGACAGATCACAGCAAGCTGTTTTTTAATGGGCAAAGAAGAGGGAGAAGAGGAGAGAGGGACAGCTGTGCTGTCTGGAGCTGAGGCTGGGCTTCTCCGCTCACAGTATCTGTCACTGTTGTCTAAACAAAGACTGCTGAGCTGATCGATAGAGTGCAGACCATGGGGCTTCTGTAGACTTGACTATTATGGTGAAGTGTCTGTTTGAGAGCACGCTGTAGGTGAAAAAAATAAAACTACTAATTCAAATAAAGCCCTCTTTTGCTTTTTTGCATTATAAATTCGGTGCAAAACTGCAAAGGCTGCTGGTCAGAAAGGACAAGACAGAGTTGATTTAGAGTGAAATCAATGCTAGTTAACTCCATATACTACAGTGGATAAGCTCAGCAGAATGGGTTTTGCTCTTACTGTACTTCTCACTTTGAGTCTGATTTGTACCCAGAGGAGAGGAATGGATGACTCTCTGGCCAAATGATTAAGGCCGGGCAGAGCCGAGGTTTAAGCAGAAAAAAAAGCCGTCGACCAGACACAGCCGTATTCAAGGGCTGAAACACCCCAGTGCACTTCAATCAGTCCAGTTGTTGAGGTAGCACACAAGCTGTGAGGCTGCTGAACGTACATTCACCCATTCCTGCTGTTTGAAGCACATCTCCTGTATCCACGGAGCATCTTGTGTTTGTATGATGTGTCCCGTAGTATACCTACACACTTGTACTGAAAAAGGAGTCAACTTTGGGGCAACACACATTTAGGTTGCTTTATGAGATAACATGTTAATCTGCCTCATACTGCCTCAGTATGTGTTAATATATTGTCACTGTCACGTGGAAACCTTGTATCTTGACAAACAGCTTTCAAGGAACTTAGTGAAACAGCCTTATTTTCAGGAGTTTTTAAAGGGCTTTCTAAGCTCAGGAGGTCAGAGGTTTTTCTCAACCTAAACAGGAGCATGTAATCCTTCAACTAAACTGAAAACATAAAAATCACCAAAATCGGAGTTACGAGGTCTTCACATAAGACTGATACAAATGCAAAAAGTGATACAAATGCATGTTGTCCCTGAGGGTTTTAGGTCAAATATCTAAGCTGCAAATATTTTAGCTGTCAAATGTAACCTACCACATTTGATCAGTTGTGCCTGACTCGTCCAAAGCTAAAATTATTTTCTTCAAAATAATGGATGCTATTCTAAAAATACATGCTGCACACTGACCTTAGAGGAAGAATCTCTGTGAGGTGGATCACAAATGCATTGCAGGCCTCTTGCATGCCATCACATCATATTTAGGAAACCTAATCTTGCCCTTGGGCCAAGGCTCAAGAATAAATAACTACCAAATGTCGCATGAGGGGGTCTTAAAGGCAACAGGATTATAACCCAGCCACGGGTCGAAACCTATGGCTAAAAAAAGAAAACACACTGGATTGATGAGCTGCAACATGACAAATTGTTGTCACAACATGACAAATTATCATAACGGTAATAGAGTGTTTTCTTATCAGTCACACTTCAGAAGGGACATGAAGTCTCCTCATCAAATGTTTGAGCAGCAGCTCTCTGAGCTCGGCACAGAGTCATAATTTAACAGCATCTTAATCAACACAGCGTCTCCCTGCCTGTTGGACCAGAGCACCTACAACTGTCAGGTCGAAATGCAGAGCTGCCCTTTGTTTTACAACAAGCAGAGTGTTGAGGACGGGCACAGGATACAGAGGCAGACAAAACAAGTATGCAGATGACTGCCAAGGAACAGCGGGGATGTCTTTATTTGAGCCGCCAGAGTAATTTCATGGCCCCAGAGACAAGTCTGCTTTGAAGAGGAGAGCGAGAGAAAGAAAGAAAGTAGCTCAGAGACGAGGCTGGCTTACTGTACACACACTGCCCTCTGCTGACGGTGGGTTTGGGCTAAAGATAAATCCAAACAATCCTAGAAGATATTATCAAAATATTCTGTACATACCTCTGCTAGTAATATTATTTTAACAGGATTTTAATTTAAACTCTTCACTATATTCTGTTTGATCAAAACAATAATCACATCACAGTCAGAAGCTTTCCTCACCTGAATTAATACTTCCAAGGTTTTAAAAGTATTAGGTACACATAGTTTTAACTGTGCTGTATGCCCATAAATACATTCTACATACATTCTACATGCCATATTTGTCCCATAAAACTATAAGCAAATACATGATGACTAAAGTAGGAGACCCTCTCACCTTTTTCACTGGGGTTCATGAGCCACCAGCACCAAAATTTGTCAGTTGCTGTCCTCTAGCTGATACAGGAGGTAACAGCACACAGTGTGAGACAACCAGGACCATTTTTGTCAGTGACAAAAGGCAATTACAAGGCAGTCTCTGAAAAGATACCTCAATATCTACAGTAAGCAAAACTGTAAATTTCCACATCCAAAATTCTTAACAAGTCATAATAAGCTTTAGATCTAGAAAAGGAGAATTTTGATATCCAGCCTCACCAATTATATTCCACTCAAAGCTTATAAAGTATGTCTTTTCTCTCGGTAAATGATTGATGTATATATTTAGTTGGTGGCAGATGGTGTCTGTTCCACTTTGCAGAAAAGTGACAGTCCGCTGATAATAGTTGACAGTGGTTTGAATATTTGATTTAATCAGGTAGTTCCTCTAATCAGTACAAAACACCTCATTGCTGAATAATATTTATGTTTTTTACGGTGTAGCTGGGTACTCTGCAAGATAGTGCCACAATGAAAACAAAATCAACTTACCTCACAGTTAATACTGACATAAAATAATTTTCTGCAATGACAGTTGTGTGTTGGGTTGCAGGATGAAAGTATATGAAATTGTAATTTAACTGCAGTGGTCCTGGTGAATAATAAAAACTATTTCTCCATAACCTTTACACAGTATTGTGTGCCAATGCACTAAGCAAGGATACTGAACAAACTGTGGTTTTCTGGTGGATCTTTGTGAGTCCTCATGTCACGACAGCAGCTTACTCAGCCGCCCCCCACAGAACTCATTCAGCAGGTAATCACAATTTTTTTTTTCACTCTCTACATCTCACACAGAAACAGGGAGCAGGGCGATGAGTGTCAAGAGAGTCACAGCTTGAACTGAGCCTGCACTGTATAAGAGTTGATATTGCTATTTCACTGATTTATAGCAAATTTCTCCAAGATCCAAGATCTAGTGAGATTTCTCGAAGGGTCCCAAAACAAAATTTTCAAAAAGCTAATATGACAAGCTTTCACATAGATTAACTCTAAAGTGGCCCATACACATCCAAGTCTCATCAAGCAAGGCAGTTGCTAAATTAATATCACTTCATACTTAGCGGGGTTAAGTGATTTCACAAGTGCAAACAGAGACAATCTGTCAGATTTAGAGCAGACAGTGAACGCGTCGTCAGTATTGACAGTGCAACACCTGACCAGTCCCTTAATGAGTGTGTGACGAAGCAGGCCCTTGTTAACAGCCCCACCTTGTTCTTTAAATGCCCCCCTAAAATATGACGCTAACATGAAATAAGACCTTTGGAGCCCGTAATTTTAAAATATCTCTTCATTTGATTACACTGACAAAATTAGAGGAGACAATTATTCCATTAGCTGCGGCCCAGAATGTGTCACCTTCTGGGAATGAACGCCTAATGTATTGCATCCTCTTGTATACATGAATAATTCATCAGCATTAATTGCATCCGTTGCACAACCTTAATCCACCCTATAAAACACGTCACATGATTACACATTTGATCTCGGATAGTCTCGATTTGTGAACATGAACAAGTCTCACCAAGGGTGGAAATGGGGGAGGGGAAACATCTCTGAAAGCTACTTAGCTTCATAAATCTAGATTAAATTATCCAAAATCACAGGAATAACATACATGTATAATCACCATTACCCCTAATTTTTTTTTTTTTTTTTTTTTTTTTTTTAAAAAA
>OMKZ01011223.1:1433-53425 GCA_900302535.1 Neoniphon sammara | reverse complement strand
TTTTTTGCTAGTCAGTTTTTTTCTTTTTTCTGGAAGACAACTGGCCAGACGTGGGTGATGAGATGTCACGTCCACATATTTCCAGCGGCTACAATGGAGTTTAATAGTAGAAAATGTTCCACTATCTCCAACATCAGCGGTAAATGTCAGGGTTTGGTGTCAGTCCCTCAGAATCAAAGAGCAAGGGCTTCCTCCTCAACTCACCATTTTCTGCGCGTGTTCAACAATCATACTGAGACAAATCCATCACAGAAGAGGCAGAGAGACCAATTTCTCAGCAGCCTCAACAGATCATAAGGCACTGCAGCCACAAAACAGTTTGGTTTTGAGTGAGAGAATCAACCTTTTACACTCAATACTCTCACTTTTTGTCACCTGGAAAAACTCTTATTTTCTTGTCCTTACAATGCTATCATTATTGCTGTCACTCCACCACAGATGCACCCCACAAGTTGAGCCCCTTTCACTGGAGGCTATTGAAAGCCAGTCTTGAAATGCATTCACAAAAACACAGGATTTGATTTACAGTCCTTTGCACTGTGATCCACAGTGAGTGTTCATCCAGGAGCTCAATTCAGGTGTCATAAGATGTGCTGTTATACAAATGGTGGGCAGAGGAGACACCATCACAAATGTACAGTGTGGGAGTGTCACTGAGATAATACAGCCCCCCCCCACACACACATACATACATACAGACACATACACACTGCTTTGAATTTACATTTAAGTTTATCCCTCTTCTTCTCAGCATTGCTACTGCTTTGAACTCAAACTCATTTTAAACTTCAAATTGAAGCTTGAAACTTGATGACTCTGGCGAGCCCTTGAGTCCACAAGGCCCCCCGTTCACATTAGAGCCAGATCTGCTTGTCGGTCCTCATACAGTGCTTAAATTGGTCAAACTAACACTCAGTACGATTTTTACAGCACTGAGAGTGACAGCTAGTAGTGTCAAGTCCAGCTCAAAACAGGTTTCAGGACAAGTGAAGTTTCTATGCAAATCAGTGAGCCTGGTTGTGTGTGTATGGATGGGAACGAGGCTTGACAACAGAGAGTTGATGACTAGTGATAAAACTGCACAATGCTCCTTTTTTGCTTCACTGGAACTAGGCAAGAAGAAGGAGTAGAATGATCAGCTACAAGTGCGTTCAAAAGGGTTTTTATTCCACTGCGTTAAGTAAAATTACATTTTTGTTGCATTCTTTGCCATCGAAGACGCAAGAACACGCTTTCAACAGACTTCTGCTGCCTTTCATTAGCAGGTTAACTCGCCCTCATTGACTTGCCCTTGGCGGCCATCATAAGTGTCATCCTGTTTGTCTGAAAAAGTCAAGTGAATTTGGTGAGGGCGTGAGTCAACAACGATGGTCACTCTAGAGGTGCGTGTTAACCACAATGCATGGTGGTTCCCCATTATTTCTGGCATGACGTCAGTATAAAGGAGGGGCAAATGATGTAAGTGTAAGTAAACAAACCGATACCCGTATAATTATAGTAATCCTATGGAAATTCAACTCATCTGTCATTTTAGTTGTTATTCTATATGGCACCTTACCCTCAAAGAACAGGAATGATAATTATGTTGCAATGTGTCTGCAAATTAACAAATGCCTAGTATTGCAGTCAAGTGCATTTAATTAAAATCCCCTGCTCCTCTCCCAGTCATTTTCTCTCTGATCTCCAAGTGGCCTCTGTGTGATGTATGTTGTTACGTATTACCAACGGCCGTGGGGAAATCAGCAAGGGGAAACGAAACAACTAATGAAACACAGCAATACTGTCAAAACCTAGAGCAAACATTGTGAGAGTCCACACTTCATGGCAGCACAGCCAGCGACTCCCGTTAATACCTTGAGTTGTCGAGCCCCAAGACGCTAATGGGAGCGGGGCCTCAGAGGCAGCGTTTCACATCAGCGCTGTAATAAATTGTCATGATGCAAACTGAATAATGCAAGTGGAATAAACGTGTGAAAGGAGGCAAATTATTTTTCCCGTGGCATGAGATGTGTTCATCAGGAGGAAAATTCAGGTCAGTCGGTATCAGTCAGTCAACGGGTGCTTCCTCACCTCATTGATCAATGCTCGCTCGCGCTGTGTGAAGCTCACGGCTTTGCAGCGGCCAATCTGTGTGTGACAAAGAATAGTTTTTTCCTCCCTAGCAAATATACCAGTTACAGCTAGCAAAACAGTTTTGCCCGGCAGATGTGTAGTCTATTTACTTTGGGCAATGGTAATGGAACATTTTGACTGGAGACTACTATGATATTGACAGAGAGTTAATTTACCAGAGCACAGCAGTATAGTAGAGTGGATCTGTTCTTCTTGACAATATAGTAGTTGGTGATACAGCCATCCTGGTTCAGTACTGACAGAAAGTAATGGAAACTGCAATATCTGCACACAGATATAAAAGATATTTGCCAAATGATCATTTCATTTATCCTTCCAGGGTTAAATGTGACAGTATATTAGAAGATATGGATTTCAAGCTGTATTTCCCACCTCGGTGCTGTAGCCGTCTCTACAGTAGGCTCAGGTGCCGCATTATTACCTGCCAAGACCCCCTGTCCCTGTCTGTCCAGATGCCTATTACTGCATTGATCCACCCTTTGCCCTGCAATGGCTGAGGCACAGTTTTACTTAGACATGCCTGGTGTTTTTGATCCACTTTGCCTGAAAGCACAGCTGTTTGCCATGACAACACATACTGACACTTTCTCTGACACACTTTCGTTTATTGATACCCTGGTCGATCAGTATGATATATAAGCCTCAGGGGAAGTTATCGCGGTGAGATTACAATGATTGAATATTTCTAGCAGATCGCTCTACTAAAAGAATGGACACAGTGGAATAAAAAGACACGAGTGTGCTTGTGAAATGTGGCAGGAGCTTCGAGGTGGTAATCAAAATGCATACAACAGCATACGGACTCTTAATCTTATGATCTGTTATCCAGATTGACAAATATGAGGGAAAAGGATAAGGACATTTAAAGAAACAATGAGGGGGAAACTATAAAAAGTCGTTTGAATTATGAAATAGGCTGTAGTTTACTGTCAGAATGTAACAGGTGACAGATGTTTTGGAGTGCTGAGTATTTGGCCCAGGAGTCGGGTAATTATGCAAATCACTCTCCCTGACAGCAGATCATACTTTACTCACTCTTGCATAGTCAACAACATTTATTATTAACAGCATCAATATCTTTGACCACGAATCGGTCTGCAGATCAGTGTTGATTTGTCACATAAACATGCCAGCAGCTCCTTTTATTTTGCATGTCTAGAAAAGATCCTACAATTTTGAGAGGTGGATTCCAGGCAGGGGAAGTTAGGGCAGAGATTATCAGGGAATTTTACGAATGGGCCACTTGACAGGAATTTACTGGAAATGTATTTTACAATTTGTTCCACACATTAACTGCATTAGATTGTGGTTTTCAGTTGTTTTTCTCACTGCGGGCTTAACTGTAGTGGAAACCAGTCTGATAATCCCTTCAGAACTTTTCCGAGCTGAAAATAACATCACCAGACCAGGAATGGATATATTTTTGGTGCCATGTACTTAGTCATTAAAATGTCATGGAATTTCTTGTCAGGTCCTCAGTGGGAGCCTTGATCAGATTATCTGTCTGTGATCAATTACTAGTGTTCTGTTTTGATGAACAATAAAGCTAGACAAGAACTTGCAGGGGGAATTTACAGCTTGAACTTATTTCATGCACTTCTGATCATCTGAAAGAGCATTACGGTCTCTGTAGATTATGCCTGTGGTGCGTACGAGCATGGCATCCCTGGGGAAGGTTGACAAGGCTGCTGCTTGACATGTCTAAACATCTCATGCTTTTACTTCAGCACGCAGCTTTCAAAAGTTCACGAGCAGGTCTAATTGCACCAAATCTCTGGCTTCACCCTGCTGGCTACAGGGAATTTAATCCTTTTTCTTCTAGGCTAGGTTTACTGAGCTTGCACGTATCCACTTTTTTTCAGCACCATCCAATCTCACAGCAACAAACATTCACACCCAGAAGCCAATCCAGCGGACAGACTCATAAAAGGCTTTGAGGACGTATTGGTGTGATGTTGATGCTTTCAGTTGATTTTATAGCACCAATTAGCTCATGAAAAGGATGTGCGGGTAATGGTAGATGCCATGAAATGCCACATGCCATGAGAGGAGCTCTTAATTGTAAATAAAAGTAAGAAAGACTCGCTTGACAAGTTGAAACTGCTTTTAGTGTCTTAAAAGCAACACGGTCCATCAGAATTATAAATGCCACACTGAGGAGATGGACTTCTCCTCAGTGTGGCATCTCTCCAAAACATCTCTCCTATTGGGGAAAAGAAATTAGCCTCTCTCCAGTTAACAATCCCTTATTAAATACAGGGAAATTAATAGGACACCTGCAGGAGACATCACATATCCTCTCAGCTATGCATCAAGTTTGCCACAGTTGGGATATAATGGCTCCTAAACCAGAGTTGGCATCGCTGTATTAAGATAATGGAAAATAAAACATCTTGCAGTCTACAAGGTGATACTGTATTTTGGAGGATCAAACCATGCAATCGCAGGTGTGAAGGTGAACGCCCCGAAGTGCAGTTTAAATTTATGCCAAGCATAACTTTAATAGTAACTTCCCCCGCTGTAACGCAGAGAGCTTTAACTGTGGAAGTTCGTTGTTCCAAATAAACTGCGATATGGCTGCATGAAGTTGATCCAATAGCCAGAAGGAGGGGACAGGGGAGTCATGGAACTAATAAAATTAAAGCGTGACAATGGCCCCTGTTTCAGTTCTGCTCCACCGACCTCACTAGTTTGAAAACTGCAATGCTTTAGGCAGAGAAAGCAGCAGTGGAGAGTGAGGGAGATCAAATCAGACTGATTATGGAGAGTTTACCTAAAGCACAACACTTCAAACAGTGTTGGGGGTGGAGCCTCACAAAGAAACACGTTACAGTTACTTTTTTGGGGTGACAAGTAAGCTCACTGGTCAATATCAAGTAATAGTTACTTTCTCAAATAAGCAAACCAATACTTACTACATACCTAATACTTAATATATTCTTATTTGTTTTGATTCTTTTGTTGGCACAGAAACAAAAGTAAATTCCTTGACCTTAGAAGACATTTTGGAATATTTTGAAAGTTGGATTGTTTGCATTAGCGTGTGCAATGTGTCGCCCACATGCTCATGCTGCTGGAGGAATATAATTCTAGCTGCAGTTAACAGGCACAGCTGAATATATCAGTATGTAAAATAAATTCAGGTTAAACACAATAGAGTAGACTTCACAATAATTTTAAATGCTTAATTGATATTCAGCTCAGGGTTTAACAGCAAAGTCTTACGGGTCGTGGGGCAGTCGAGGTGATTACCTCGATCCTGCTGGGTCATGGAGGCAGCAGACACCCAGCAGTGGATAAATAAAAATTTTAAATCATAAAGTAGGCCAGAGTAAGAATAGAAAGAGGCCCCAACATCACACGAGCAAGTGTTAATTAAAACAGTGCAGTTAAACCCAGACTCTGGAATAAGTCAAAATGTGGAGAAAATGACTTTGCTGTGAAAGCTACAGCACACTCTTTTTTTTTAACAACTTAACTGCATGTGTCATATTTGGACTGACTCACTTTGGCTGCATAACTGACTTATGGAACTAACAATAGCTTCTCTTCCATTTGACATTTCCTCCTTGGTATGTCTTAGAGCCGAAAATTGAATGTTATAGGCCCTGAATATTAGAAAGACTTGCAGAACCCAGGGCAGGCTACATGGACTATTAAGGACAAACCCCAATAGTTTATAGTCGTAGCTGTTGGACGCTCAGAAGACACCAATGAATTATGTGTGACCTTGTTGCATTTCAGCACTGCTTTAAAACGAGCAGCTGAGTAAGGTTAATGTCAGGAAAATGTCAGTTAACTGTGGCAATAGAGGTTAAAATCAGAGGTTTCACGCAGCTTCAGGTCCATTCTGGTAAGCGGATATGAAATCTTCCATTTCTCTCAGCATATATAAATATTAATGTGTGTAGAGTGGCTTAAGAGGTTTATGCATTTTTAAACTTTCCCGTGTCCTTTTTTCGTGCGCTCATCCAGTTCCACGGTTTACATAAAATGCACATCACCGCTCTTGGGGTAGAGCCGTTACATGTGGCCCCTCATTGTCTATGCTTGGCACTACAGTAACCATGTCATCCGCTTGCTACCAACCCTCGGGCAGACACACTGTGCACAGCAATATAATGAATGATATCAGCACCTCAGTGTCCCTGTTTTCCAATTTCAGATCACATCGCTGTGTCCTGTGTGCTGACCCAGTTCAGTGAATCCAGAGTTTAACTGTAATTAGTCAGTGAATCACATTCCTTGCCTTTGTAAACTCATCTTATCCCTGAGCGTTCCTGTTAACTGCCACTGAAGAGACATCCTAGCAGCAAACAGTGTACCTTTCCAGACCACAATTCAAAGTCAGGAGGATCCTCGTGTCTACAAGGGAACTGTATTGATTCTCTTATCTGGATTAATAACGTCTGAGTCATATCAACGCTCTGGTGTGTAGCAGGTTGAGTGAGGAGAGCAGAGCTTCGGCAGCTGTGCATGTTGGGGAGAGGACTTGTCACTTCATTTTAAATCAGAGATGAATCAGTGCAACACTGTTTGTCTCTGTGAGGCGAACATGGAACTGAAGCTGGCCAGTGCATAAAAAGACAAAGGAGTCACGATCAAACATGAAAATGGTTATCTCACTCAAAAAAGTTCGCAGTTTTCAGGAAACATACTAACTGTGATGATTAAGATGTTTTATTCTCTCCACAAAAATCTCTCCACAAAATCAAAAGTTAAATAGAGACAGAACAGTATTATAATTTCTCCACCCGAATATTGTAGAAATTATAAATGTAATATAGACAGAGGTGCGATTCTGTTACCAAAATTAGGAATTTAATTTAAATGGGTAACGAAATTAAGCCAGGATTTTGCAAAAGCAATTGTTCTACTTAAAGAAACAGTTCACCCAAAATGCAGGAAAGCTGTTTTCCCACTTAGTCCTTGTGCAGTCTATTCATCTAGATAGTTTCTGTATGATTTGGTGATGTTTCCAGTTTACCGCAGTTCTCCCTGTCTCCCGTCACCTCATCACCGTGGTGCTGGACAGCTGTTTGTGGAGCTCAGCTTCCCGCCAAAGAACACCGGGAAACTAAATCTGTCCACTCCGGATTCATACTCCTTGAGGGTGCACATATCTGAAAGTTTTTGGTTGTTTGAGCTCTACAAACGAATACCAGTCCAAACCCACTGTAATGGGGTGACGGGAGACAGGAAGGACCGCGGTAGACTGGAAACCTTACCAGATCACACAGAAGCCATTTGGACGGGTAGATTGAACTATGTTTAATGGGAAAAAAGCTTTTTTGTGTGTTTTTTGGACCAACTGTTCTTTTAAGAAACTTCCTCAGTGTGCTCTATCATTTATCAGATTAACCAAATGAGCCACTTATGTTTAACACTTAAATTTGATGGCGCTCCACATGAGTAAAACACCAGGTTTTCCCCTTGCAAGTGAGCCGTCATGGCCCCGGGGCTGCGAGAAAGGCCTGCATGGAGTAAGCTAAGAAAATGGCAGATTGAGATGATAAATTGTTGTTGGGTTGATGTTGCATCAGTGAGGTTTACCATTTCCTAACCACATAATTTAACATCTCCTCTTTATGTTAGCAGCACATCCTACTGATGCAGTTGTGAAATTCCGTGTGCAAGCTCCCCATGGCCAAAACCACCCAGTCCCGCTATTACATGTTTTGATTTGAGTCCACTTACTGCAGCAAAGTCGTGAGTAAAGTACATTTCCTGCGGTGCTGTGTACCTGTTTGACTCCCTTGATCTACTTCTGTACAGTGGGGGTGGGTAAGAGGTTAGTCAGTCAGCAGATGCAGGTCAGTGTGTGTTGCAAACATTTCACCAACCATAACACTCCATCTCCCCCAGGGGGTGTCCAATCAGCACCAGTCTCCCCCGGCTGCTCACTGGCTCGTCATCCACACTACAGTGCAAGAGCTGCCGAGGCTTTTTTTGTTTTGTTTTGACCAATAACAGCTCCAAATGAGCATAACTGGCAGTGATAGGAGCTTTTAGCGTGTGAATGTAAGCATTGTTTTATTTAATATTTTATAAGCGCTGTTGATGTAGAGATGTCTCACTTAGAGGATTGTTTTTCATTGTTTTTCAGTAATGAACAAAACGCTCTGAAATGGAAGCCAAAGTGTTTTGCGAAATACAAGTCTTACGTCATGCTGGTGTTTTCTCTTCAATACAAGAATAATACAGTCTATTATGCTGCCACAGATCCTGTTTTATTTCCTAAAAATCTGATTAATTTCCATACCTGTACGTGTGCAGTTGCCTTTAAAATCACTTTTATTTACGTTTTGAAAATTTCTTCCATCTTTGACACTGGAAAATGAGGGTTGAGAACTCTGTGTCATGGCAATCTTAGATAAAAGTCAAAGGCCACAGGATCAATACAAATACAGTAGCTTGGTGGCTTTTAGCCCTGTTAGATGCTGGTCAAAAGTGTATATTCTTCATGCAGTGACCTACTATAACTTACTTGAATACAGTTCTTATATGATGTGACAGCATGTGCATGCTATTTAGATGTGTCATGTGCTCTTATATGTTCTCATTATCTTGACATGCTATCCTCCGTGCGCGGCTTGTCGCTTTCCCTTTGTGCCGTAGACTTGTAACTCCTAGCCTCACGCTCATTTTTGCTCACCAACTGAGTTCAGTTCAGCTGTGAGGTGTGAGATTTTGACATCAGACACTGAAAACATTTGAATCTGTGCCCTAAAATTGTAGATATTGTTAATGTGTATTGAGGGCGTGATAGGAAAGGGGGGAGTTTAAAAGACACAGCTGCGAACAAAGCATTACCCAGCAACACTTCCTTGGGCTCTGATGGTTTGTCTGATTCAGCGGTCATCACTCAAGGCAGAGGGCTTCGCAGTGTTACATGCTAAACTGGAGGGGACGGATAAAGATAAGAGATTATTTGCAGTTTGATAAAGTGATAAGATATATAAGGCACAGTTCCCTGGATGGAGGGGAATTGCAGTGAATCTGCTGTAGTACCAGTGTATTTGTCAGACATCTCCTCACCCATTGGCAAGGTAGGACTTCCCTACTGTCATGAAGATGTGAGTGGAGATGATCAGTCTCCGTGTTGCACCAACCAGCTGCTAAAGGGCACTCACAGGCCAGCCCTTAATTTGATGATATCCGGTAGGGATGGTGTTCTGGGTGCTCACATTTCACCTGGTTCTGCTAGTTGGCCAGGGAGCAGGAAACCTACTCCACTGCAAACCAGGGATAAAGAGAAGGTGGAATATTTTATGTTCCACTTGGCGGCCAGGTTGGCAATGACGACCAGCAGTGGCGGGCGTGTTGGGTGTATCCCTGTCACAGATGGTGACAGGAAGACCCTCATGTTGGCTGAAGAGCTGGATCTGGGATCTTGCATGGCAGGGCAAAAGAACAACCTTGTGGATACCTGAGAGGGTCTGACACCCTGCACCCCTTTCACCAGCGACAGTGGTCTAAGACTGCACTGGAAAAAATGCTAATGAGCAAAAGGCAGGATGGCTATTTCTCTCAGATCTCTCTCTCCAATGGCTGTGCTTCGTCAGTGGGCGGGGGCTTGGTACAAGCTTATTAGAGAACTATGAGGTGATCTCAATGGCCCCCGCTTGAAATGAGCCCACTGGCTTGTATTACAGGCAGCAGGGCTCCTTTCTCAGTCAGCCTCCACAGCTTCCCCGATTGGTCGGCTGCAGCTGGCTAGTCAGCAGGGGACGAGCTACCGGGGCGCAATGCTGCTTTATTGCAATCAAGCCGTCCTGTTGACCTCGGCAGAGCCAATCAGCCGCTGCAGAATCCTAATGAAATATGAAAACATATAATTTACTGTGCAAAGACAGCCGCCCAGATGTTGTGCAGCTATATCCATATGCTTTTATAAACAGACCTAAACAAGTGTAGCCACAAAGTTATACCAGGAAAAAGACTCCAACCTGAACTATGAACTGCATGAGTCTCCCCTCTCTGAACTGAGGAAACTGAGGAATCTAAACAGTCTATTATGAATTTAAAAAAGTCTCCAGGTTGTATTTTGTAGTTTCCCATAGCAGTGTATAGCGATACTGCGGTACTGAATAGACTCAGAGGACAGCGATCCACTCCCAGTCAAAACAAGCCTCCGTTATTGAAATAATTAGACTATTGATGTAGCAAACACAAACTAACTCCACCCCTTTCGCACCTGACTTCAATTGACCAAACTGTTCAAAGCCAGTCAAGATATGAGATGAATATGTTTCTTCACAACGGGAGGCATAAACATCTGAATAATATAAAACAAATAAATTAAAAAAAAAAATCAGAGGAAAGTAATATGTCTGTACAATAGGACCTGGAGACATACATAAGTAGCTCCTGCATCAAGAGATGGTCCCGTCTCCTGGGACAAATTTATGTCACGTACATCATGCTTATTACCCTTTCAATTATTAAATCCATTGAACCATCTCAAGGGTATTGGAAATGTCAGTCCTTGTTGTATTCCCTCCCTCCCTTCAGGGGTGATATATATATATATTTCATTTCTCTTTTTGAGAGGTACAACTCATCCCCTATGGGACATAAGACGTGAGTGTGCAGCAGAGAGGACGGAGCAGGATGGGAGAATCTCACAAACGTTTTGGGTGAACCAAGTTGGCTGCTCACCTCCTACACCAAGATGTCCTCAAATTTGACCAAAGGACTGAACAAGCCATTTTTTTTAGCAAAAGGCTGGCCAACCTCTCATGTGGCTCTGATAATGGCCTCCACAACCTTGTGGGACAAACAGCTTGTCCTTGCCTTGACCAGACTGACAAAGAAACAACTTTTTTACTCAAAGTCCTTGATGTGTCAAAGAAAACATAAAACATCACATTTTGATGTGAGAGTGATCAACGATATCTGTCTTTTCTTAAACAGTTTCTTCATTGACTTCCAAAGACAACAGATGTACTCAATGTCAAGTGAAAATGTGGACAATCTATAGCCATCATATTGGTTAAAAGGCTTATTGAGCAAATACAGTATAGACAGATATGGCCCCCATTTATCAATGCTGTGCAGAAAAAAATTGTCTCTTCAGAATAAAATTGGAATGTTTAAACCTCCAAGAAAACGCATACCTCTAAGTATTCTGCTGTGCTGTGTAAATTAAGCTCAGCTGGGTGCATCTCTCATTAACATAGAGATATGCCTCCAGGTGGCTATATAGGAAGATCTTCTTTTAACGCAGCAGCAAATGTCCTTGATGACTCTCCTATGCTGAACATGGCTCGTGTGAAGAATTTCACGAAGACATGGAAAATACAGCCTGACAGCAGGTAATCTGCGTTTCATCAAGATGCTGAGCAGTGGCAGAAATAAAAAAAGACATTTGAGACTTTAACATTATGCCAATGTGTGTGTGTGTCCTATGGTTCTTCTTAGGATTCAGGTCTATTTTCAATCGTTTTGTACAGTGTCAGTGCTGGAAAACACTTTTCGAGGTACATCCAATGTAGACACAGTGAGGGCACGCATGTCTTCGTAACGTGCAAATCACGAATCAGGCAGTGGAGACAAAGGGTCAGACAATTCCAAAATCGCTGAACCGCTCAAATTAAACATTATTCTTTCTTGTAATCTGATATCTTGTTGGTGTTGTGGTGCACACACTACACAATTGAGCACAGACAAAGTTCACAAATTAGAGGATATTTTACCTGACGGGGGAGGGGGGGTCCTCACAGATTGTCTGATCCCAATACTCACAAAACCGCATGCGAGAAGTGAAAACACATGCAAGGAGTGACTTTGCCAGAACAAAGCTATACAGCTGCTCGCTATGCAAGTAGTGTGTGCGATCTTTTGTGCACTCTTGTTCAGAAAAACAGAAGAAAAAAAGGAGTAAACTCAATATAGAGGAGAGATTGGCTTGTAAGACGCCAGCACTCAAAAATCCCCAGTAATAACACAATGAAACGTAGATCTATAGCTTACCTCCAGCAAGCTGGGCAGGACGGATTTGTTTGCTCTCTGTCACACGATCACTGGCTATTGCTCGCCGCCATTCTAGGGCCTTATTCTAGATCAATCAAACTACAAGAGCAGCTCAAATTTTGTGCCAATAATTTTAAGCATGCTTGAAACTGTCGGGGCCTCTAGGGCGGCTCAAAGAAGTCATATTTTATTTGCTTAAATCTTTTGATGTTACAAGGTTTGGATATTGTCAGTCACTTTAAAGACATGCTGATTTTCTTTTGGACGGTATTAATTCAGGTCTGAGTTGCCAAGAAAGAAGTTGCTGCAGTATTCATGCAGGATAAAGGCATGAAGAGTAGCCAGTGTTTGTGACTGTGAAGCATTGTAGCAGCAGATTGGTCACATAGGCAGCCAAAGCTTTGAGACTGACCCCATATGTCTTTGGCTGATTGGTTCAGTGGTTGGTGACCTGAGGTTGTGTGGTGAGGCAGTCTGCAAGGCTGCACCAGGAGCTAGTCACTCAGAGAGATTGCTCACTTTAAACCTGGTATTTCTTCTAGATCTAACTGCTGGCTGAATTGTGACTCGTAGGAGGAACAGCATGACTTTAAGGCTAATAGACACTTGGAGGAAAACAGTAAAGCAACAGTGGGAATGCTACCCTGAAGGTTTCCCTGCAGAAATAGACCCTTATCTATTTGGCTTCAGCGAAATCTCTCTGATAATAAACTGAAATCTACAGTATACACACTGCATGTGTTTTCCTTAAATATGCCCAGTCACTTCCTACAGCGCATCTTCAGTATAGGCAGATTATTTAATTTAGTCAGCAAAAAGCAACATGTTTGCACTGGCCACAAATCCACATGACAGAAAAGGCTTGAATGTCTTTCTCGGGAGTTGTTTCCCCCCCGAGGCCTGTTCCCTTTATGGAAGCCACGATTCAATGTCAAAGATACCACTGCAGGAGCCCATGCAAAAACAAAGCAGCTCAGCACAGTTTATTGTCATTGTGTTCGAGTTTGTGTTTAATTTCTAACCTCAGATACAGCTCATAATGGAATAGTTTTTCATAGCTTATTTGAGGCAAGTACTCAGTTCACATCAATACAATTTTATGACACAATTCAAATTTACAGTGTAAGATGAAAATAATGATTAAAAACAAAACAAAGAATACACACTTAACAAGATTTCTGGCAGAGATCAACAGATGCATAGCTGAAACTGCAAAAGTTTATTGTCCCATTGGACACCTCACAATTTTCAATTAAACTTTTTATTTCCTCTGGTACAAAGGGTTTTGGTTGGATTTGGTTGACACTGGAGTACCAGAAAACTCCCAAGGTTGAATTCATTGGGTAGTGTTATCTAATATTGCCTGATCCTGTCTCAAGACCCGCTAAGAATAAAACTGTCTGCGAGCACTTTGAGGTAATTCCGCGATTTTTGTTGCCAAGGATGCAGCACCTCTGAATCTGTATGTGACAAGGACAGCATTACTTTTTGTGAAATGGTTCAGCTGCCATGTTCTGTTCCATCACATGTAGGTCGTTCAAGGACATTGAAATAGATGTATTTTTTTAATGTTGTGATGTTGACATGGCAGTGCTCGCTGCCCTGAAACGCTGGAGGCCAACACTTTATGATGTGAACCACAGTTCATTTGGACCATAAATTTAGTATTTTGGAAGCAGCTTGAATATGTTTTTTTCTCAGCATAGGGAATAGTTAGAATTTTCTTTTATATTGCACAGAGGCTTGATGAGGTGTTAAGCGACACACAATAGACAGGCAGATAAGATCCAGGTGCAAAAATACAGAGTCTGTATTTTAAGGATAATCCTGCCAATGTGCAATAAAATCAATAAAAAGCTCATGTTTCCTTTCAGGGAGTTAAGTTGAATTCCAAAGATCCAGCCCATAATGAATTCCAGGAAAAACAGACGAGACAGCAGGTTTTTAAAGTGACTTTTAAATGTCATGCAGTTTAGCTATTCATTGAACAAGACTTTAAAAGCAGTGCTACACAGTAGTTTTCACATTTACGCTGCTCACAGACAGCAAGAAGAAAATGTGTTACAAACTACTCTTGTCAGTGCCTGGTGCATTGACAATGATGGATTATCAAGGCAGGTTATTGAGTGCATTTGCTGTTACTGAAGTCCATGTAAATGCGTAAGAAAAAGGCAACAGAAGAGGATAACAACAAAAATGACCTAACCAGTTTCATAAAATGTTTGAATTGTTTAGTGTGGAAAAGATTAGTCCATCAACAGAAAAGTAATTGACAATAATTTCAATAACCGATTAATTGTTGTGGCCATTTTATCAAGTAAAAATTCCAAACATTTGCTGATTCCAGTTTCACTAAGATCACTAAGATTTGCTTTCTTTTCTCTGTCCATATCATTATGAAATTGATTCTTTGTTTTTTTCAGCTGCTGGTCACACTAGCAGTTTGAAGACACCACTTTGGTCTCAGACAAGTATAGACACTTATAGTACTTAATTAGTCTTTTTTTTTGTTTTGATAGATTAATTGACAATGAAAATAATCATAAGTTGCCAGCCCACGGTTGTTCTGTATTTTCTCTCTATTTCCATCATTAAATTTTAATTTCAAACAAATCACTCCGGGGTTTTTTTATTTCAAAACAGCATGAGGCCACTTTCCTTCAAGTGTTGTGCTTGGTTCACATCTAAACTTTTTTGGCCTGTCACCACTTCCTAAAACAAAGTGACTGGGGAAATATGTGGTGTGAAAAAAATCACAGAGCTTGTCAAAGAAATAATCAATATATTTACTTCTTTTCCTGCATCTTTCTTTTTGTGTTTGTGAATACGATGTTGCCTGTGACCCTTTTCACTCCTGCCTTTCACAATCAGGCCATTGTGTCCTCAGCTGACCTCTGACATCTGACACACTGTACAGTGTGTAAGCATCAGCATGGCAGCCTTGCTCCAATTTCCTCTGTCTTTAAATAAAACGTCAAGCTGCATTGAGCTGAGAGATTTCCATGGTGTTACAGCATGCCCCATTTTGCTCTGTGTCTCCCAGGTCATGAAATTTAATTTCATGTGGCCTGAAAAGTGAGGCCGGGGTAACTGGCTGAGGTGTGTGGCTCGCATGTGCGGTTTTGATTGGCTCAAGTGTAAGATTGTAGCTTTTCATCTTTCTTACAACTCAAAACACATCCAGCTTTTAGGTTTCACTTTAACCAAGCAACCAACTACATTGTGGACTGTTACAAAAAAACAAAAAAACAAAAAACAATTGTGAAAAAATATGGTTAGAGCAGTCAGTTGAAACACCATTTGCAATTTTCACATGGTGGCTATATTTAGTTTTCATCACACTTGGGGTGGGAAACACGACGCTGAAGAAAGGGAAGCAGATTGAGGCAGTGGCAAACTGAACCAATCTTTGGACAAAAAAAAAAAAAAATAAAGATTGAACAAGATTTTCCTACAGCACTGTTGAGACATGAACAGAGCTAGAGGCCACATTACCCAAGAAGGACCAAATCCAAGGCCACAGTGAGTGGACTGAGGGGAATAATGTTGAGAGTGACACATGGACATACATGTGCTTCAACTATCCATAAAGTCAGTTTAAGGAACAGTTTACCTAAAATAAAAAACAGATATTTTCTCACTTATAGTCTATCCATCCATATAGTTTCTGTGTTATTGGGCAAGATTTCCAGTCTGCTGCAATTTCGCCCGTCTCCCGGTGCTCCAGTACAACGGGGCTTGATGGGTATTGTTCTATGGAGCTCAAACCAAACATGTGAGCATGTCAACAGCAAGAACACCGACAAACTATGTCTATCTGCCTCGAATTCATACTCAATTGGGATGGATATATACACTATTACGTATTCTTCGGCAGGAAATAATTCCCAATGAAGCTCCTCACCTCCAAAAGGTATGGATGATGTTATTTTGGGCAGTTTGACCTCACAAAAAAATACCTATGCAGCCTCATTGTGTTGAGGTGAAACAAGACAGGAGACATCCCGGCAGAATGGAAACCTTGCCAAATCACACAGAGCTATCAGGATGGATTGTTTTTTTGTTGTTTTTTTTGTATTTTGGGTGAACTGTTATTTTAGTAAGTTGTGCCTGCACTGGTTCAGATGTACCTATCACACACCTCTCCTCTTTTACCATTACATCCAGCAAACTGTAAGAAAATCAAAGTGAAAGGGGACTGACGTCGCTGCTGTCATGAATCTTGATTTACTGACAATGGTAAATATCAGCCAGTGCCTTTACCGGCATCTTTTGTTAATCAAATAAGTAGAGAGAATGCTGCCAAATGGTGGCAGCAAATTATGATTATGATATGCACACACACGCGCACACACACACATGCACACAATCACAGACACACACACAAAGACTAAACAGGGAGGGTCTGTGGGACTAGGAATCAAAGCATCCAAACAGCACTTATATAGCACTTGTTTTTCAATGAGAACAGCCAATCTGCATTAATCAAATAAATACTCATTCATCTAATCAAACAATTTTACCGGTTTAAACCATTTTCCAAATTTATTTTTCGCAGCCCAAATGACTTGGCTGGAATTCTCCACCAGTCTTGAAGTGGGTATGGCGTTTGTGTGCATGTGTGTGTCTGAGTGAGAATGAGAGCGAGAGGGGGAATGTGTGAGAGCGAGACAGAGGGGGAGAGATGAAAGTTGGCACAGGGGAGAGCAGAGGAGGTGGGCGATGTTGGCAGGGTATGAACCAATTGGTAATCACAGATTTCTTTTAATCTCCTTATACATTTCCTGACTTTCTTCTACAGCAGTGTGGTCAATATTGGGTAAATTACAGCACTCCTTCACATGGAGGTGATATACTCAAATTTAAAAGAAACGGAGTCATTGAGTGTTTTTAACTATATGAATTTGGCATTTTGCATGTTGATATACCATGAAAGGGACTTGATATGTGAAGAGAATAGCTTTATCGTGTGTAATGCACAGATGGTTAGTCAGAATTGTGCTTTCCCTGCACCAGTGCTTTGAATTAATCCTGCCTCAGTGGAATAGCTCAGAGGGACAAACTTCACAACCTGCTCCTCTTCTTCTATTTCTGCACCATCAGAACTTACTTCACAAACACAGTGTGATATTAGCCTGGAGAGACTAAGGTCTTTATCTGGAAAACACCTTGCACGTTAGCACTGGCTCAGACGGAGTTGAAGTCAGTATGATATTCAGTTTTTGTGATTCTGTTTTAAATTAAACTGAGGCTCGGGATAAGAACAATGCTCTTTACGTGTTCTCAACTCTCACTCACGTTTACACTGTTGTCTTCCTGCAGCAACTCACCTCCCGCGAGACTTCTGTTACATGTTGAACACACATCTATTTCAGAAGGGATGCTTTCCATAATATTGTCAGACTCTTATAATAACAATCTGAGACTGTTAGTTGCAAAAACAAGCACTTTTATTGGACGTACTTTGATGCGGAGGAATGGCCTGCTGGATTAAACTGCAGCTGTTTCGTGAGCGAGAACGCTAAAAAATATTCTCCCTCATAATCATTTAGACCCAAAAAGATAAGAAAATAAGGTCCAAGTTTAAAAATACCAGATTTATCCTTTAATTCAAATGAGGCGAACTTGGTTTGCAGCTCCAGGGGGGCTGTCAGTTCAAATATTCCAAACTTAGTTGACAGGAAGGATTTTAGCAGTCAGTGACAACATTGTTCTATTGACTTTGCTGACTCCCAGTTTGACTGCCAAAAATGTGTATCTGTGTCTACCGGTGCTGTTCTACTAAATAGGACATAATACTTACTGAATACCAGTCATATGTTATAATGTCCAGATGGAGAGAGTGAAATTTTATCATTTCCTCATTGATAAAGAGAGACTTAACATTATTTTAACTTTTTGTCTTATAGATAAACTACTTTTCTACTTTAACCCTGTAATTTAGACATATTTGGTATATTTGGAAACCTTGAACTCCGCTAGAATTTAAAATAAAGTTCTGTGGGTTTGAATAAAGCTCAGCCACGCAGCAATGATGAACCATCGATGGGATGAGCAGCTTTGAAGTGGTTTCACTCCCTCCTAACCCTCCACCCCTATTAAACACCATTGTAGCTGTCACCTAATGACATCAGTGGCTTCACTTTTGGCTAGCTATCTGTGGAATAACAAAAGTACAGCATGAAACAACAAAATAGCACTGCATACACAGTATAAATCACAAATCCAAGGTTTTGAATAGTGTTAATGTATTTTAGGCTGGAATTTTCCTTCCCATGCATCACCAGAATATGCAGACAGTTTGTGAATAAGATGTAGCGGGTTATGTATATATCATAAAACAACAGATTAGAGTTTTTCTGCAGATGTTAGTGTTGTGAGTGATGTGAGAGGAAGTCGATTCTTGTAAGAATTTTCAGTGATTTCTTGAATATATTTCCTTTTCTGCAGAAGTCAGGTGAGATGTTTTCTTGCTCATGGACGCTTCTTGGGTAGTCTGTGATCATAATGGGATGCTGTTCAGGAGTCAGTACCGCCCTTAAACTGTGGAAATCCACTTACTTGCTTCTCCTAGTTAATCTTCGAAGCGTGCATAAGGCATTAGCTGTCCTATCACGGTTGCTTAGACTTTACAGGAGATTTTTAAATGCCAGATGGCAACTGATCAATGAACAGGTTGAGTCATTTTATTACAGATTCAAGCAAACAAGCTCAGTGTGTTTTGCACTGGAATTGATTGTTTTACCTCATCTCATCCCATGGGATACATGTCCTGCTCATTCAAGTGCTTTATTGATTTAACTGACTGTGATTTAAACTACACTGTGATTTTTTTCTGTCCTGTGCCCAGCGGCACCCACTCAAACGGGTGCCATTTGGGATTATCTTTCATGAACAGATAATACAAGCATCATTTAATCAAATGAATGGCTGTTGAATGTAGAACCAACAAAGCATGAGAAAGTTTGAACTATATTTTTCTAACTGCCACATGCAGAGTTCATTTCTGCCTCTATTGTATTTATTTATTTATTTATTTATTTATTTTACAAATGTCACTTGTGACATTCAGTTTAATGCAAAGGTTTTTAATGCTGTTGTTGTTATACCCTTTCAAGAGTTGCTCCAGGCGTTCAGAGGTGGATGGCGTCCTCATTTGTTATCATGTTGTTTTCAAGGAGCAGGAGGTGTTTACAAAGACCTTTGAGTGTGGATGAGCGTTGAATGTTAATATCGCACACTCTCTGTCTCAAATTTGTCTAAACCAGCAACTGACACCCAAGGAAAAACCCACATTTTGCAGCTGACTATTGTAGTTAAAAGACTACAATAGTAAATGATTTGCGTGGTATGATGGCAACCTCAAGACTATTTTTTTCCAAGGGAATTGGATGACCAGATGGAACCCTTAACCATGCATTTAGGAAATACTGCAACATAACAATACTAAATTGATCACATATTATACACTGATGAAATATAAGTTAATCTCACAGACTTTTATTTGGAGTTGAATCGGTTATTCATGTAATGCACACTGATTCTTCCATTTTGCTGATCAAAACATTGTCTAATGGGAGACATGTTTACTGGAACAATTTAAAATGGTAAAATGTGAACCTTGAAAAACAGTGGCTCAAATAATCACTAATTGCACAATCTTAATGGAATTGAAAAATAACATTTTTAGCAACTCTCTCTTTCCCTCCAACTCTTTATACATTTTTAAGTGCTAAAGAGATAAAGGGCCGACTGAATATAAAGTGAGGTAACACAAAATAGAAAAATTGAGTTCAAAGTCGATTATGGAGAGCAGTTTTTTTAAAAGATATGCAAATAAACTGAAGGAATAAGAGGCTTTGCATATCCCCACCATGAATAAAAATTTCTATTGCTGAATTGGTATTCCTTGTAAGTATCAGAAACAGATAGTAGTGCTAAACTGAAACCCAAACAAATTACAAGAATGTTTTAGCTAACCCACTCGCCCGGCACATCACTACAACCAAGCTACAACAAATGAATGAATCTCCTGTGCAATGTCTGATGTTGAATACAGATGGGAAACTTGAATGGAGGAATACATTTGTGAAACTGTATTAGTGTAACATGATTCAACTTAAAGTATTTCAGAGCATAAACAATGTTTGCAATAATTTTCTAGTTGCACTTTTGTCAACCACTTTCCCAACTCTTTTTTTTTTTGCAGGGAGTGCATTCAGAGAATGCATGGATAATGGGACTTGGGCTCTGAAGAGCAATTACTCCAATTGTGAACCCATTTTGGAGGAAAAGGTTAGTGTGGCAGTGCAGGAGGAACCCTGCTCTCTCCTTCATTCTGTAAGCAGTCTGTTAACAGTAAGGGATAAATGCTCATCACAGTTTCTCATCATTACAATAATGGCAGGGTAGGAAAAGCTATCAGATATAGCAAGTTAATGTGATGTTTTGATTGCATAACACTAATTGAACTGCATTTTCTTTTTGCACAGTTAAACATTAAGTGTTTGAAGCATCTGTTTCTGACTGACTTCAAGAATACAGAAGTATTTCCATTTAAACAGTCTAAGCCGCCTCTGTTTAAGCAAAGCCCAAGGCGATATTCTAAGTCTTTGGTATAGTATGTACAGTAATGAGTTTTGGCCTGATTACCTCTCATCGTGTCTCCTGATTATGTGTATTTATGGCTCTTGCTCTATTTCCTTAGATAATTTTATGCCGAGCCATCTGAAGTGTGTCAATGACATTTGCTTTCTGTTACTTTAGTTAAGACCTCAAAATAGTTTAGCACACAGTAGATACATGACACATAGATACAGTAGATAGATAGATAGATAGATAGATAGATAGAGAGAGAGTATCACAGTTGATCTTTGGTTTGTTTAAACTGTTACTCATTCCATTTATTCAAATCTTCCCTATTATTTGTGTTTGTGAACTCCAGTATTAGTGTTTTCTGATGTAATTCAACTCTTGTCTTTACAGAGAAAATATCCAATGCATTATAAGATAGCGCTGATCATCAACTACCTAGGCCACTGTATCTCTGTGGGAGCGCTCGTGGTGGCCTTCATTCTCTTCTTATGCTTAAGGCAAGTACAGAAATAGTGCCTATCTAAAAGTATCATATGTGCATGAGAACTATTGCAAGACAGTCATGGAAATTCATGTCATACCCTTGGACTGCCGTCCTTATCATTAACTTGCTTATGTCAAGTGAATAGATTCCTCCGGTTCGTCCCAGAAGCAGCACTCAGGCTGAGTTATGTGTAATGTGTATCTCAAAACACTTCTTTTGAAACCAGCATTTCTCCTTCTCATGTCTTGTGTAAACACACACATGCACGCGCACACACACACACACACACACACACACACATACACACACACAGTTGATAAGGCAAACACTCTCAATTGTGCTATGCACTAGGGTTTGATCGATTTTTTTTTTAGACTGAAGACACAGATAGGTTTATTTGCCTGAGGGTGAAAAAGCTCTAAAACATCATTTAGACCATAATGTGACACTAAAGCTCTCCACTGAAACCCAGAATAAAGAAATTATTTTAGGCTTGCAGCTCTTAAAGGTAGAGTAACACATCTTTAAATACCTTACACCTGCAAGAGAAGAATTAATTTGCCGAAAAAAACATAACTGAACAATTTAATGAATAGATTAAAGGTGGAAAGAGAATTAAAATTCATTGCAGGTTTTGCAGACTGTTTACATGTAGCTGTGGTCAGGGAGGACCTTCCATCATACTGTGGCAGTGGAGGACATAAACATCAGATAACTAATATGCTGCTGGCACTGTCCCCTGATGCAGAATCTCAATTTACTTGAAATGAGCAGTGCTTATGATAATAATATTGTAACATTTCATTCACTTGACCTCTGGTGCAGGAGCATACGGTGTCTCCGAAACATTATCCACTGGAACTTGATCACCACCTTCATCTTAAGGAATGTTATGTGGTTTTTACTACAGCTGATTGACCACAATATCCATGAGAGCAATGAGGTAACAACATTGATTTATTATGTGTTGAACAAGCATTGAAGATGCACTATGCAAAACTGCCAGGGTTTTAGTGAGGACCCTATAAACTCAACTGACAAAAAACATGGAATAAATGCGTAGCTTATCGGTGAGTTGGGCCGATGTTGAGAACCATGCAGACTCAACCATCAAATGATGAGCTTATTCCACGTTTTTTAGCCAATGAGTCTAATTGTCCTCACTTAAAGGGACTCTCAGCAATTTTGCATACTGTACCTTTAAAATTAATATTATTGTGTAAAGTGTAAATGTAAAGCTATTTGAAGTCTTGATCTAAATAACTGATTTTAACAAGTACAGATATGAAATATTTCATGCCAAGAAAATTTTTTGCTGTTAGCATCAAAACCGTTTTTGCAGGAATTTTGAAGGACTGAAGATTTTCTTTTCTTTTACAGCCCTGGTGTCGACTAATTACAACAATTTACAACTATTTTGTGGTGACTAACTTTTTCTGGATGTTTGTTGAGGGATGCTACCTTCACACGGCCATCGTAATGACTTATTCAACTGATAAGCTCAGAAAGTGGGTCTTCCTTTTCATCGGATGGTGTAAGTACATACTGTAATAAAAGACACAGCAAATATTTGTGTAACTGTTGATACTGGATAAATGTGTAGCCATTAGGAGTACTTACCCTCAGACTCTGGATCAGAATCACTTTATTTGCCCGGGACAGTCTCTGTGCGGGAAATTTTCATGTGACGGAGATACAGAAACATTGCCTACTCATGCTGTCACACATCTAATTACACACTGGCACACATGGTAAATGGAGCAGAGGAACTCACATTTACTGCAGGGAAAGAGTGCAGGTCACATACAACAGATATTAGACTTTATATATACATCGACACATTCAATATCATATTAGTGTTTGCACTCAGGCTGCGACGGTTGGGTGGTAACAAAATAATAGCAACAGTAATACAATACAAAAAAGCAGCTGTACTTTGTCACTTTACCTAATAAAGGCTGGATTCTAATTACACATACTTGTGAAAAATTTCTGGATTAGCTATAGGAATAAAGAATAATTTCTAAAGAGAAAGCAAGAGGGTAATTTAAATAGTAACAGGTGTTCTCTGTCATAAAATGTAGATCAGAAGAAAAAAAATGTAAGTGAACCTAAAATAAATTTCTTGAACTTTTTCAAACTATTTTTTTTACCTTTATACCTCAAGAATGGTGAAGTTTCTGATTGTACACTAACTGTAAGTAATCAGAATACACGACTAAATTTGGATAATCCCCTGGCTTGTAGTTCTGATTAAAATGTTGGTGACATAACAACTAATCGTTGGAATATATTTTTACAGTAATCAGTCCAGCCCTTCAAACAGCATGGCACACTGTACCATGGGTGAAGCTCCTGCAGTGCACTGAAGCAGCAGACAGTACCATGAGATAGTTGTACTGAGTGGAATGTGTATATTACTTAGAAATACACCTTTCAAAAGAGAAATGAATTTGAGAGAGAATGGCAGATTTGTTCATCTGAAAACTGAATTTTCATCATTTAACATTTTTCATCACATATTCACTAGGAAAAACGAAGACTTTTTCAACTTTTGTAATGCAAACACACGGTGAAGCCGCTGTACCACTCCGTTCTGTATCAGTGTTTGCAACTGTTTTAAGCTGATCTCTGTTTCTCCGCAAGTTCACAATTTTATATGCTCTATTATATGCTTGAATGGATGCACTTAAATATAGAACGTGTTGAACCAGGGGGAGTTCCTTTAAGGTTTCGGCTGCCATTTAAGTTCAGATCATCTGAGAGAATACACTGAGGTGTGGAAGATATCGCTGGTTGTGCTTGATTTCCTGTGTTAAAATGAGCTCTGGATGTGTGGCAGATGTCCCATCATCACCACATGAATTACCCATGCTCACCTTGAGTTTAAGTATTAGGGAAAACATATTGCAACCTGGGGAGACATTGGCCTCTGACACCAAAGTAAGAAGCTTACGCCATGAGATGGACAAATAATTGCGGGGAAATGCTTATCTGCATCGCTGTCATTAAGCTGAGCCACAGCTGAGACTTTTTTATGTAATAGACACTGCATGTGCATAAAGCAAGAAGGCATAAATGCACAGCAGCATGGTTACAGTACAGTAAGTAGGTCATACAGTGACTCAGGCTTTAGAGACATAATATATGATGGTCTGACAAATAAATGACAGATGATAGGCAGTTGGAAATGACAGATGAATAGAGGACAGATTGTAAATGACTGGAAATCTCACTGGCTTTAAAAAGTAAATGTCCATCTGTTGTATGTCATTTTAAGGTAAATGATTGACAGTGTTTTTGTATAATATCTACACAGGTCCCTGATGCAGAATATCAACCAACTTGAGATGAATTTACTGCTTTATACTCACTCTATGTGAAATTGTATGTGGAACAAACACGTACAATATTTGTTTTATGTATAGTACTTATTCAGGTGTAGATTGAATTTGAAGTTTTTAGTGGCAAACAGTACAGTTCCTGTTTGCCACATTAACCTTAACCTAAATACAGGAGTTTTAGCAATCCTACAACCAGAGCCTCAGAATGCAACCATTAACTTGCATTTTGTGATTTTATTGTGGTTGTGCAAACCTGAAAAATATAAGAAATATTAGATATCGTAGAAATATTTAAAAAAACAAACCACACTGGATCAATCACAGACCTTTTTATAGGCTACTCAGCACCTTGAAAAGATTCGAACTAATCTTTTGAAGGTTACTTCGTCCAGACCAGCAGACTCAAAGTTAGACTGAAATGTTGCTGAAGAAACCATTAGGGACCATTAATCCATTACAGAGGTGTCTTTTTCTAGTTCTGCTAATTATGTTGTTATTGTGCCAAGCACTTTGCAAAAAATTTTTTATGGATATGCATACAGTACTTTTTACCACGATGAACTAAAAATGTTTTGAAAAAGCTAGAGTAGTATTGTACATAGTTGGAGGTTACCAAACATGGTAAGCGATCTTAGAATAAGGAGGTGGTTGTTGTGATCGTTAATTATGATAATTTTCTATCAGTTCAATTGGACAATTCAGGAGTAAATGTTAAAAATTGATTCTATGGAGAATTTTTTATCCTTGCTTTATTTTGTTATGTTCTTATGATCATATTTATTGTAGTTTTTTAATTATCGTATTTATTGTTTTTTACTGTCTTTCTTTATATTTCTACAGTCTTTTGCTATTCTGCACCTTATTTTTCTTCCTTTCATGCAGCCAGGTGCTGTTCTATCCTGTTTTGTCTGTGCTCAACACCATTTTAAATGAGGAGTTTTCCTCAATGGTCCAACTGAAATAAAGCCACATCCAAGTGTTTGACAGCTTTGGACATCTCCAATAACTAAAAAGTGTCACGCTACAGAGCTTTTCAGATATGATGGAATTTGGCACAGTCATCCCCTCCTGGAGTTCATGGTTACAAAATTTGTGAGTCATCAGGTCTGGTGAAGTCTGGATATTTGGATACAGTATAACAGCCTCCGTTTTACAGAGCGCACTTTCTGTCTCTAAATCTCCATGACAAGTCAGCCGTGCTCATTCAGATTCAGGGGATTACTGGCAAGCGGCTGATACTTGTCATTCCGTCTTGGTGGCACGTTTTCTGCCTTATCAATGTATTAATCCTTTTTGACCACAAAATTATTTAGGAGTACAACAAGGACGGTTTTCAACATTGAGACTTGTCCCACCTGTCTTTCCTATTTGTGAAGCCTGTGGTGTGAATATCCCTTCTTTCAGTTGGCGCATTTAAGAAGATTGATCTCTTGTGTGAAATCATTTAGCCAGTAAAGAGAATTACTCAGTAGCGTCCCTTATTAATCCTCAGGGATTTCTTATTAATATTCATTCAAATATGACAGAAGTGGGGCACTTTAAATCTGTCTAACACCTGGGACCTTAGCTAGCTGCTGCAGCCAGATCAAAATAGGACTGGACCTCACGTGGTTCAGTGGTGCATTGGATTCATTCAGCTCCATTAGACAGCCTCCAGGCAACATAAGTTCACCTCAAAGTAGTCATAATGCCTTGATAGCGTAGAAATCAAGGAAAGTCTACCTCAGTTCCCTCACATTCATGTTCAAAAAAATCTTGAAAGAAACTTGAAAGTTGCAACACGTAGGTACTTCCATCTTTTGAATACTTGGCCAGTAACACACAGCATTGTATGACACAGTGGCCTTTCATTTTTGTGTGCATTTAACTTGAAATTTGGTCAGCGTGTGCTGCAGAGAAAGTGCTGGTACTGTGTATTATGACTCAGAATGGTTTGGCAAATGAATTCAACACGGAGTGATTTGTTTCAGAGACGCCTTAACAAATTCAAACTTTGGAGTGGCTGTTTTTGAAATCTCTGTTTTACATAAAAAGTCATTCTTGACGCATGGCATGTGGTCAAGATTTCCTCCAAGTCTCATTTGTTGTCAGGATGCAAGTAAATGCAGATGGCGTGCAGTGACACCCTGAGACCAAAGAGGTTGAGGCTAAGCCAGTCAGTTACCTAAATATGAAAACAGATGTACCTTATCAGGTTCACTGACTTCCAGAATAATATTACTGAACGGACCTATACCCACACCATGACTGTCTGTTTCAGATATCTATTTTTCTAGCTTGTTGATCTATGGTTGTTACGTATGGTATTAGCCATTAGTGCACAGCCAGCTGTCCACTGGTGCTCCATATTGGCTGCAGTCATAGTTGGTAGGATATTTGTAATGTGACTGTTAAGCCCCTTAAAATGTTTAAAATACTGCAGTCACTGTGATTGGTGCCATACTGTATCCTCATCTCAAGAGGACAAAGAAAATGCCAGTAATAGACTTTTGTAAATTGTGTGCTCTTTCTGAGCAGCTAATTTCTTCTTCAAGTCATTTCCAATTCACAAGGACAGTCAATAAGGGAGGTTCAGGATGATTGCAGCACTTTTTTTTTTTCTCGTTACGAAATGATTGTGTCAGTGAGAGTTACAATATTTTCATGTGGACAGCGTACACATGTGCTCTACGAAATCAAACCATAATTGTGTCCTGCCTATCAACACATTTGACGTTATATGATGGAAAACAGAAACTGGGCAATGTTACTTTTGCCCCTCACAGTGGTGAAAGTTGCACATGCAGGGGACAACTGTGGCAGTTCTTTAAATGGATCATAAAAGAGTCCATATTTGTTACGTATACCACTCATTAACTAGTCAATCGATCATATAGAAATATCATATATCATAGAAAATAAGTAATACAGTCACCACATTATGTTGCAAATTTATCTCTGAATTAAATTAGATAATCTTTAACCTTGGCCTCTTGCCTCAGTGGTCTGTAACCTGGGGAAGGTGCTGTGCTGTTAGCCTTCTTTCCTCTGACATGGCAGTGTAGAGTCACAGTATAGAGACCATATGCCTTTGTAGCGCCTCTTATAGACTGGCCTCGATGTAAGACAGCCTGGCTGGCCCTCTCATACACCTCAGTGGTGATCTGACCTCAGTCTGTCTTCCTTACTCTAATCTGTGCCGTATCCTGCACATGACAAACAAGCAAGCACATTGTTAATGTGCTACCTCTGTCCCTTCCATTTCTCCCTGTGTTTGGCCTAGTATAACACAAAAGCTAAGCTAACATGATACAACATATTGTTTTCCACACCATCTTATAGCACATGAATCCTTTTTATTCTTCATTACAGGTATTCCTTGTCCTATAATTGTTGCCTGGGCTATTGGAAAGCTGTATTACGAAAATGAACAGTAAGTATTGATGTAAAAAATTCAATATGTGATTTGCCAACTCCACGTAATGTTTTCCTAAATCACCTGGTATTGATGTTCATTTTTCTATGCTAACAGGTGCTGGTTTGGCAAGGAACCTGGAAAATACATCGACTACATTTACCAAGGACCAGTCATTCTTGTCCTTCTGGTGAGCAACAGCAGAAATTTCAAATCAGCCAACCATTTTTTTACACTTATGTTTGACTTTTTAAACACTCATTTATAACATAGCTGCACACATTTTATACTAGCACAGGATCGATCATCAGTGCGTGCTATTTATTGTATAAATTTGTAAAAGAGCGCTTCAGAATGGACATGGCAAGACATTTCTGTGCAACTACAAAGCATTTCAGAGACTGTGAGCAAGAAATTGTTTCCATAGCAATTTATTTACTCTTTGCTTATGCACACGCTGTTCGCAGGATATGGTGGCTGAGTGACCAATTCACTCTGATCTTCCAACACCGCCTTGTTGAGAAAGCATGCGACTTTGCCCTTGCCCTTTCTTGTCCTCCTTGCTCAGCAGATAACGAGCACAAACCGGCGTCTTCGCCACGCAGACTTGCTCCTGGTGTTTTTGTAAGCCGCTACCAAAGAGTTCGATAATTATTTTTTTCATTTTTATGCTCTCTGTCCTAGATAAACTTTGTTTTCCTCTTCAACATAGTCAGAATTCTCATGACCAAGCTCAGAGCTTCGACCACATCTGAAACAATACAGTACAGGTGAGTTGATGCTGTATGGATGATTGCACACATCATTGCTCATATCTAATAATAGTCCTTCTTCTTAATGTTATCCTTCCTCCATGAGCAACAGGGGAGGTTTTAAAGAGGAGGTAAGGCTCAGGAAATGCATCATAAACATCAAACTAGCAGACTAACATTTATCTTTATTGGTCTAAATATTAAAATTCCGACTTCAATTAACGCCACACATCACGGGCTCGAATATTAAACAAATTAGCTTGAATATCATGATCTCCAAACTTTCTCCAATAAACAGGATGTAAGAGATCCTGTTTACAGTCTGATCGCATCATTGCAAAGCACTTTAACAGCACAGACCATTTGGTAATTATTGCCTCTGTTGTTTGCATATTAAAAACAATAAATCACTTTTATTCCAGGAACTAAAACATCCCTATGTTCCCCTCACAGATACTTCAAGCAAGTGATCAAATTAACTCGCACAGTCTCACATGAAATATAATTTCTTATAATGGATTATTTGTAAACTCAAATCTTATTAAGACCTTATGCCAGAAATTAGATTATAAACATGTAATACTCTTTTGCGTGTAATGCACAGGAGTTTGACATGAAACAGTAGGTAAACACAGGTGTTACTAATGACGTTAATGAAGATTCTGTTCTATTTAGGTACAGAGCCTTAATTAATGTGATTAGTAACACCTGTGTTTGGCTACTATTTCATGTCAAAATGGCTGCTGTGAAAAAGGTCTATTAATCTGATTCAATATAGTTTTAACAGTAGGTGTTTGACATAAGAGGCCATTTTAGTTTGCTTTCCAGTAAACCTCGGACATGGAAGACTTCTCTTGTGAGGTTAATGTGTTGTATTTACTTGAGAGAGATTAGCTGCACGTAAGCTGAGTTGACAGTGTTTTATGGTGTGTTTGGTCAATTAAATTGAATTTATTGCTTTGTTTTCTCCTGTGTCATGGCTCTGTCTTTCCCTCTGGGGTCTGTATTTATAGTACGGAGGGTGTTTGCATAGTAGCCGCTGAGCCTGTTCACATCAGATGAAGTGAGGCTGCTTTTTTGATTTATACGTGACTGGCACTGGCTACCCACATTTAAATAAGCGCAGCATTAATGGTGCATGAGCACATTTCGCGAAACGAGATCTGTCTATTTAAATGAGGTCGATCTTTCTCCATTTCTCTGTCTTCACAGGAAAGCGGTGAAAGCCACATTGGTCTTATTACCTCTGCTGGGAATCACCTACATGCTCTTCTTTGTCAACCCTGGGGAGGATGACATTTCACAAATAGTTTTCATCTATTTCAACTCTTTTTTACAGTCCTTTCAGGTGAGACTAAAGCGAGTAATAGCATAAAGACTGTTGCTTGAAACCCAATAAACATCATCTTTATGAATGGTGTTAATTTTATAATGCATCATATTATCGTAGAGGTTTATTACCTCTTTCACAATGACCCTTCAGGTTATGAGCCCTCTTGTGGGAAGATGATTTGTACAAGCATACTGGCTAAGCTTACGCACAACATGGCTCTCCGTACCTTATGTTCAGTGCTCTCAGCTGTCAGCACCAACAGGCCTATGTGGGCGTGATTTCTGCTCTGTGGCTATTTTCCTTTCTTCCAGGCTCAAATGTAAGACTGAGTGGGAAGAGACGAGGGAATTCAAGCTCAGTTTCTGTCCTGCTCAGTATCTTGAGCCATTTTAATGAGATATATCTATTTCTGTAATTACTCCAAAGAATTATAGGATTAGCTTCCATTCTGAATATTTTTGATATATTTTGGTGTATTTTCTTGTCCTGTGTATGACGCCACCATCTGCAGTGTCTGATATCTCTCGCCAGTTATTGTGCTCTAGCTAATTACTACAAGATCCAGACTGCCATCACACAATGCAGTGACACTTAGGAAGCAGCATATGCCACTTCTAATAGTCATCTGTCTTATTTCACAGGGGTTCTTTGTATCAGTATTTTACTGCTTTCTAAACGGAGAGGTGAGTTGGCAGCATTTTGTAAAAGATTATCAGTGCTTGTTTATGGATTTAATTAAAATATCAAAGTGTTCTTCTTACATGATCCTAAAAAATCCAATGTGGATTTCCTTTATTAATTGATTACTGCTGTAATGGAGCTAACTACCTGGGAGAGTGTGTTTAAACAGCACTTTTCCTCTGCAAGTGATGAAAGCGATGCTGGTGATAGACTCCACTGATTTCATACAGCGGCATTAGCGGGCGTGCGAAAAGAAAAGCGTTTGCTGTATGACTTTTCTTTTTTTTTTCCCCTTCCATCCGTGATACTCAACATCTGTGATGGTTCTTGAATATGACAGAGAACTTTTATGAAGCCCTGTCTCTCCACCTAATGATAATAAAGGCAAATTACTGGCGTTCCAGCTGTTTGAAAGTCATTTATGCCCTAAAAAAATTACTCATCTGTCGGTAATTGTGAAAAATTATGCACCCTCCTGCTGCTCTCTGCCAAACTTAGTGTGAATAGAGTTGTGTGTGGGTGTGTGTGTAGGAGAGGGGGTGGGGGGTGTTTGGGGTAGTAATTTCATGATTTTTAAAGTAAGAATTTTAATCAGGTGTCTCATTTAATTATTTAATGCAATTGTAATTTTGTCATTGCAGTCAACATAAAACGTACTAAGAGGTCTGCAAAGATGTTTGTGTGACAGTAATTAAATTGGTATTCTGTCTGGATTATTTGGAGGAATTCACTTGAAATAGAGTTCAAAGGGTTGAGTTGCTTTTGTAGTGTCATCTTCTTTGCAGACATGGAAATGTTTTCACTGGGTAGCATACAACAATAACAGCATCGTTCATCATTCATGCTTCAGGTGCGCTCTGCAGTGAGGAAGAGGTGGCACCGCTGGCAGGACAACCACGCCCTGCGAGTGCGGGTGGCACGGGCCATGTCCATCCCCACGTCTCCGACCAGGATCAGCTTCCACAGCATCAAGCAGACCACGGCGGTGTGACCGGGAGGAACGGTTATCTCGACTCCCGGGAACAGACGAGAAGCAAATGCCGTGGAATTCACTTTTTTGTCCAGTGCAAACGATGAAGCGATTTACAGCAGAGACGGACTTCCAGATTCCTCTGACAAAGTCGACCGTTTGTCCAACAGGACAGATGAGTCGGGGTAATTTGTATTTACTTGCAGCAACAGGCGAGCCTCTCACAATAAACTTTACCAGGATGTTAGTTAAATTTACACGTTTGCACATGCTCATACTATTTGCATTATATTACATACATAAGGTACTATTGCTTTTCTTTCGGACCGTTTAAAGACATTCAAAAAAATGATGGACATGTGACATTTACAGACATGAAAATGGAGTCATAATCAAAAGATCCCATCGCAGCATCTTCTCATCTTCGAATGTCATCCATGTTCAGTGGTTGTTCAAGGAGCGCGATAATCTCACAAGATCTGTTTCAGGATTCTTCAGCAGCTCACACACTTGCCTGATTGATGATTGTGAGTGCAATGAGGAATACTTAAGCAATTCAGTTTGATACATTGGACCAAGAAACATTTTGGTTTGTTAAAATGATGTTTAAATGGCCATTTGCTTCTAGTGTCATAAATATCAAAATGCTGCTAGAATCAGTCAGTGCTGTTTGGGAACTGGGAGCTTTTGAAGGGAGCAAAGCTTTGGAGAAGAGGCTTTTCTTGTGATAAACATCAAAACTGTGTGGAAAAAACACAAGACTCTAAAAAGTAGCACAGCACTCTGTAGTCTAAAGGGATTCTTGGTCTTGATCTGGTCATTTTGTCAAAGATGAACAACTGGTATCCACCAAAAACAGAACCAAGACAGGTTTTGACACCTGACTAAGATTTTAATGCAGCATAATTGTTTGCAAAGTCTCATACACATTACACATCCAAAAAAAAACAAAAAAACAAAAAAAAAAACACTATACCCAGTGGGTGATTTGCACCAGTTGTAGGGAACATCGTGGTCACTGCAGACTTGTTTCTTCAGAGCTGCAGACAGTTGGGAGTGCTTTGCCTCTTTATGGAGTCCTATGCTTTCTGTTCAGTGCTGGAAGTTAAGTCTCAAACTTTTATATGTATAGATTTGAATATCTGTTCCCAAGCTAAGCTTCTTCTGCAAAGCTTGGTCTGTTAGCTATTTAGCTCTTTGTTTTTGCTATTGCTTCATTTTCCCTTTGCTGGATTTTCTTTTTTAAGCTCAATGAAGAATAAGCTCATAAAGACAAGTTTCATGTGTTTGAACTCCTGGAGGCTGATGGATGAGTGATCACAAATTAAAGTTTCTTTATTTTTAATTTTTTTTCCAACTGATTGAAGTTCACATTAATATCCATTATTGTGATTCCAAGACATTTATGTAATACTAAGTGCCATGCACTTATTATACAGCTGCAGTGGAGCTAGATTAAATCCTTTTGGCTTTATGAAATCCTTGTGGGTTGCATGTAATCAGTGTCACAACTAAGCTGCTGGTCGAAGAGATAAGAGCCTGATGAGAGAGTACTATTTGCCTTCCTAAATGCCTGCTCCGGTCATGTCAACGCACAGCACACAGGCACTCTGATGTGCCTGGGTATGTAACACTAAACTCCCACTTTGGCATCTGCGTGCTGCTTTCACAACTGTGGCAAAAGCATCATGCATTGACAAATTCCAATATATGTTGTATATAAGAATGAGGAACAAAGGAGAATATTTGTTGTGAGAATGATTTCATTCTAGACCATGGCTTATGCACTTGAAGTTTAATAATTACAAATTAAACTGTCATAGGTGGACACTTTTTCAAAATTAGAAAGCAGTGTTCTATGGTGCTTTTATATCTCAAAAGAGACATTCATCAGCTAAAAGATGAAAATAAAATGTAGGATTCGCCTTCAGCTCTAATGCATTCTTGGTCGAAAGCTGAATAACACACTTAACTCCTGTACAATAACAACAACACATTTGCTGCTTCTTGTTTGCAGAAGTCCACATGATGGCCAAGAGGCTCCAACTGTGCCGTGATTATCGTGTCTCCTGTTTTCCCTGAATTAATACACTACAGTTCATAGGATATGACATCTCTCACAGTGTGTGTTTGTGAAACTGAGAAATCAAAACAGTTCAATTACATTGCAAATTTGTTTTTGAACCTTACAAATGTGGAGCCACACACATACCTTTCCTCACCTCCAAAACATCAGAGGAGCTTTGCAGACTGTCTGTCATGTGGTACCATGAATGTTAAACTTTCCTGCCTGGTTCATCTCAGCTTACTCGGTTCTCATTTTTTCTGGATTCAGGTCCTTCAGGGATCTACTGTGAATTTGGGGATCAATAAGATAAGAAAATATTCCTTCAAAGACTGTGATCAAGTGTGTTTATAGTTTAATGGCTATTGTACAGAACACAAAATATTATTTCATCACCCACTGTAAAATATACAATTCTTATTTGTATTTTGTACAACTTTTATTGCATTACAAAAAGACGTCTTTTTTGCTATTGTGCTGCTGGACTGGATGGATGTCAGCCGTTCTGACATCCCCATCTTAAGTGTTGACCATCAAGTGTTGATGATCATCCAAAGTGATGTAAATATTTTCCATTTTCCTGTATTTCTATTATCAACCTCCACATCTTGTGCAGCTCTAACACTGCTCACACTAACATGATGTCTGACACTCATCATGTTAAAACTAAAACGTAAAGTTTTACTTTACGTACAGTTGTGAAAAAATTTCATACGACATATATATATTTCATACAAAAATGGAAAACAAATCATTTATTTAAACTCACCAAAGAGACAAACCATGTTTACCTACATATTTTTATTGTTGCCACTGCACTTTGTAGACCAAATCTTGTTGGCATTTTTTGTACACCCTTTTCATTATGTATTAAATGAAGTGCGTGATGTCAGATTTGGTAACTCATCGTTGTACATAAAGTATATTTGGCCTGTAATGATTTTATGGAAAACTATTTGTTGAGCCACCCATGTTGCCTTACAATGAAATGAAAATGCATATTTGTGAAAAGGAAAGTTGTGTCTCTGTACATGATGTATTTGTCTGTGATCGATATACATTTGTACATGCACATGTGAAAGAAAAAAAAATACCATCTGATTTCAAATAAAATTCTACTCTTCTTCTTTGGTTGGTTTTCAGATTAAAGGAAAATCTTGGAAATTGTAATCGGTTTTGAAACAGTGGATGATGCTTCAGGCTTATTTACTCACACTGTGTGATTTGACATTAGCCACAGATTGCACTAATGGGATCTTTGTGGTAGATATGTCTAGTATCACTCCTGTCTCCAAGCACAGTATGATACAAATACAGTGGCCTTGTAATGACTTAGTCATGCAATTATTTTCATGGAGTGGACTACTGCAGCCTTACTGGCACTGTGGTATCTAATTGTCTTGTAAATACATTTTTTGTCATTGGGATATTTTAAGATGGTCTGAGAAAAAGTGCCTGCCAGGTTATGTAATATGCATGTGGATTCGGTTTCATAGAGATCTTACTAGGCTGAGCTGGAGTGAAGTGGAGCAGAAAATGCTACCTATGCCATGAACCCCTGAGGACTCCATGAGTTATACAGGCCCAAACAATTAGCTGCGCCTCTGATGCAGCCCAGCAAAGCCTTGTTGTGACAATTAATGCTTTTGATGGTTGGCAACTGTATGAAAGGTGGACAGTGGATCTGATGTTGCGCAGCCTTCTACTGCCGGAGGCGAGCTGCACATCTGCACTTCATCTTGGATTGTTTCCCCCAGGCTCGTTTGTGTCTATATTAAACTGCTTTTCACCAGTCATTACCTCCACCAAAAATAAATGATTGGCGTGAGAGCCTGGGGTTGTCACTACATGGTAACAATGCGTAGTCATTTTAATGCCAGTATGTGAAGACTTCCGTTCCAAAACACTGTTTATTCATTGTGGAAAAGGTTCATTAGTCAATAGTTCTTATGGCCTAATGAATTATCATTATTAGACAATTTATCGCTTTAGTGGCATCCTCGCTGGCAGGGTTGGGTCGTAACAGATTACATATAATCAGGATTATGTAATCATGTTGCAAAAAAATAACTATAATCAGCTCAGATTAAATTTGAAAAAATGTGTATTTAGACTATAGTTACATTGTCAAGGATTACTTGATTACATTTTGGATTATGTATTTATAATATGGCAATTTTTAAATTATGAAACTTTTTTTCATGATAACCCATGTTATTAACTCATGAAGAGCATGCGTGACATAGAGAGGGGTTTCTTAGACAAGTGCTCTATCTACTATTTCAAAATCAAATGATCAGCAAATTTTAAAGGTGAATTGTGCGAAACCACTGTTAAATCCTGAAGCAGTGAGTCTCAAAGTCCTAAGCTAGTTTAGTGTTCAGTTAATTTTGTTGCCATTCAGTTGAACCTTTGAAAATCATAAGAGACCAAAAGTTTCCATAACAATCTTTTTTCCATGGACTACATTAAAAAAAGAAAAAGAAAAAAAGTGAGTGACTGAAATCGAGTGAGCCACTCCAAGTTGAAGTTGTTCCTTGTCAACAAATAACGCCCTCGTGGGTCCCCTGGGATGCAAAACCTCTCTATTAATAGAAGGTTAAATTGGTCATGAGAAAAAGGAACTATGTAGCAGCGAGGTCAAGTGGTTAGAGGAAGCATCCTTCAACTGGAGGTGCTTACACAAGTGCCCACTCTGCTGGAGTGTCCTTGAGCAACACACTGAACCCTACCCAGCTACAGGCGTGCAGCCCTTTAGCTGATCCTGGACTCTGATCTCCATGCAGGAGCAAACCTAAAAAACAAATTTATGGATCAACAGGATTAGTATCTCATTACTGAAGGAAATGTTCATGCCATGGCATGAACTGTGCTCATGTTGGGATCTGGCGTACTGCACTTGACTTAATCTAAGCTGTGACGCTGAAGCTAAAAGTCTCAGCGTTATGCAAGCAGAAATGTAAAGGCCGAGCTTAAACCATTGGCCTTAAAAATATTATGGGCATGGGATGCTAAATATAGAATTGTCTTTTATTTATCAAATCATCCAAGCCAAATCAATGTAAATATGAGATGGGAACATTATGTTTGGTACTTCCCTTAGGTTGAGCCTTTGGGACTTGACTAGTACAATTGAAGTGTGCTTCAATAATAGTCAGTGAACACCGCTCATGTTCACTCGAAACAATGGCGGCGATTCCATTATGATACAGCGAGTCTACAGAATAATAGAGGCTGCGATTGTATCACAATTTCCCCAGCAACCATGAGTAGTGCCGTCGTGGAGGAAAATTGGCTGTGCACAAATAATGCCTACACATATAACAATATGTAAGAACCAGGGTAGAAAACAGAGAGATGTCTGCAAAAGATAGAGGGTGGTGTGGGTGAAGATCAATAGTGTTAAAAGTAAAAGTGAGTCATGGCATGGTCGATTTGTTTGCAAATGTGGGTTACTGTGACATGTAGGAGAGTTCCCTGCTTTAGCCTGGACCCTTGCTATTTCAAACCATGCAGAACGTTCAAGTGTTGACTCCCAAAGTGTTTCCTCTGCCACAGGTTGGATCATTCAGTATAAATCTAACTGAGAGCTGATTGATTAGTGCAACATCTATGAAGGTGCAGGTTATTTTGTCTGGTGTTGTGCTGCAAGTGTGAACTTGAACTCAGATGAAATTATGTTTTGTGGGACAAGCAGGAAGGATTGCCTATGACAGGTGAATTGCAATTAAAAATATATAAGGTTTACTTTGTTCTCATTTTGTGTGTTTTTTTGCTCATTTTTGTGTGTTTGCTGCTTCATCAACATCAGTATTTTTCCCAACAATTTCAGTGAATCCCCAACTTGTAATGAAGACTCTTTGGTTATTTGAGCAGCAGCCCCCTCTACTGACTAAACAGGGGAAATAATACTATTCCTCAAATTACCTGATGGTAGGGAATCCCTTCCTTGGCCTCTTGGTCCATTTGGTGGAATTTTTGAGAAGCAATTTATTTTTCTCTAGAGAAAAGTGGACTGGAGAAATGACTCAAGATTGTGTTTCCCTTGTTGCTTCCCCTTCAATTGTGTCTTTCTTTTGTGTAAAATGATATATAAATATAAAAAGTCATACAACAGAAAATCTGCTTGGGTTAAAAATGTGCAAATTTGTTTTTTTGCCACATCAGCTTAGCCTTATTGCATGCTAAAATAAAATAAATGTCAGTGAAAGTCCCAAAGTCATTTGCACTGGAAGGACAGTATTGGTTTGAGGCTGATATGTTTTGATATGATATGATATGATATGATATGATATGATATGATATGATATGATATGATATGATATGAGAAGGATATATAGGAGGAAATCAAGCAGTGTTTTGCAGAATCATAATGTCCCTGTCCATAAAGCTGCTCATCCAGTGTTGAGAAAAGCAAGGAAATGCTTGTGTAATGACTTCCAGATTTGAAAACAGCATTTATAAAACTGTACTTGATGACATACTCATCGTTAACATCACCAGCAGAGTAAATGACTGGTGAAATGCTATCTCATAAAGCTGTGGGAAAGTCCATGCCATTGTTACTGTAAGCTGCGATGGGACATTGTAGAGCTTGAACAAGTTGGAAATGCAAGATCCCATATCTGTTGTGCCAATATCCTGTCATATTTGATATAAACATGCCATATTCTTTGTTATGATGGCTAAGCTAAATTCATGCTGAAAGTGAACATATTACCAGTACAGTACCAGTAATGACATTCATTACACGGGTGTTCCCTTTAATTTGACTACATCACGTGACTGCACAGCTTCTTTTCATTCTAGTGCAATTAAAGAGTGCAGCACCCTCTACTGGAGACACTGCAGAGCAAATCAACTTTCCAACTCAGACTCTCAAGTGGAAGCATTGCTTTGAAAAAGAAAACACCATGAAAATGAATCCATTTATTTACTTTTTTTTTTTTAATCTACAATACGAACAGTGACAATTTGAAGTGCGTGCACAGGATCAACAAAAGGGAACATAGAAAAACAGTGAGCACCTGAAACGGCGTTGGAACTTGATACTGATCCATCTGAGACACATGGAAAGGAGAAAAATAAAGGGTGGAATTCACAGAAACGCAAAGATCTTCAGATGTCAACGATTCCGTGTCTTGGTTTTCTAGTGAAAGAGAGAAAAAATAAATACTGACTTCATAATGCGAGGCGATGCCGCCACACCAGACTGACAGCAAGTTCAAGAAGACACGCACCTCTTTAAGATGCCATGATGTGTTTTACAAAAGCCTCATAATTTATGCATCCATTGGCGTCCTCTTGGTTTTGCATTAGCTGCTCCACCTCATCCTCCTTCATCTTCTCACCTGTGAGCCACAAAGAAGGAACAATACTGTCAGTTTATCTTTATAATCCCACGAATTCTCTACCAATGCAGTATTATTATTTTGTGACTATTACTTCAGTTTGTGTGGTGTCAGACTCACCCAGTGTTGCCAGAACGTGCCTGAGCTCAGCACCCATGACTGTGCCATTCCCCTCCTTGTCAAACACCCTCAGGCCCTCAACAAAGTCTTCAAATGTCCCACGATCCTTGGCCTTGCAGATGTGTTGGTGTATGGGCAAGAACTGGTCAAAGTCGAGCATCTTGGTCTGCATGTCTGGAGGAGAAAAGGTACAAGTGTCATTTTATTCAAAACTGCAGATAGAAAAGGACTCAATCGGTGTATTGATTGAGCATGATAGATACCTTCAGGCTTGGGCTTTCCGAGGACATACATGATCTCAGCGTTGGTCGGGTTCTGACCCAAAGCCCTGATCAGGTCACCACACTGTGCGAATGTGATCTTCATCTCGTTGGTGGGTGTCCTGTCAAACAACTGGAAGGCATCTTTGAAGTCTGTGAACCAAGACATGCTTGTTAATCATGTGTTCATCCTTCTCCGCAGCCACTTTCTCTACATACAGTGTATTTGAAGAGTTTATTTGCAGAAAACAGATAAATGCTATTCCTAAAAATATATAAATCACTTAAAAAAAAAAAACTGACTGTTGTATGTAATGCTTCACACAACATACTGTCTGAATCTAAAAAATTGTCACAATATTTCCCATGCCTTAGCCTAATAATGTGCTTTTTTATTGGTATTATATTGAAAAAAACATTTTTTTAGAAAAATGAAAACAATGGAGGATATCTGTTTTTGCAAATGAACCCTTCATTTGATTTTGAGGAGAACCCTTCAAGATGGCCTATAATAGTATGATAATGGCATTGGGTGCCTTGGACAAATGGGTCTTTTGGTAAATAAGACAAATCAGAACCCAATGAGCTTTGTCCCAAGCTGAATAAGATGCATTTTCCATTTCTCTGAGGCTTTCTAACATGATAGAATTATAGTTTGGTGTAATATTTGAATTTACTTAAGAAAAACTGCACATCCCTCAACGGCTATATCACCTGCTGGTGCTGAACATTTTCTCTAACACTAATGGATTTGCACTCAGACTACTATCACAGCAAACCATTCTCTGCCTCTATAAATAGCCGACAGTTTATGCAGCACCACTGACAACTGTAACAACAGTATCAACCTTACCCTCAATCTGCTCGGGGGTGAACTCCAGCTGAAGGGAGACAAAGCAAACGAAGCAATTAGAACTTGTGTGAAACAATCAGTCAGGGGAACAGGCGAGGAATGCAGCTCTCAGAATACAGTGAGCACACGGGGGTTGATTGAAGAGGCAAAGGACACCAACCCGTTAAGCAAGACCCCTGACCTTTCTAACCCTCACGCCCTCTTCACCTCACACCTCACATTATATCAAATGTGCCAATGCGGTGGACATACCAGCAGCTCTGGTTACACTCAGCTTGTTCAAGGCATCTGTTCCATTCTTAGTTTGCTTTGTTTACTGGTGACCTTGAGTGCAGCACCCTCTTCTTATAGATGCCGTCAAACAACAAATAGCCACCCTCATCTGACTTTTTTTTTTTTTGAACTGTAAGATGTAATAACAGCAGAGGGCTTAGCATCGCAAATGACACTTGTAATCAACAAAGCCAAGACTTCACGGCTTAATGATAGTGTTGAAGCCTTGAATATAAATGTATTAAACGGATATTGTAAAACATGAACGTGATGTGAACTATGTCATATTTACACACAGTCAACAACACGTTACAAGTGGTTCAGAGGTTTACTGGGTGATCTTGTTTGGGAAATATAAATTTTCGGTTTCAGTTTTGCGAAAATCTGTGAGATCTGTAAAAATGGAGCTGTAGACAAACAAGACATTACATTTTACAAGGAGGTAAAGCTGCAGCATAAACGAAGGAATAGTGAGGAGTCGTTCCAAACAATATTTAGACATTCCCTTGTAGAAAAAACGCTCAACTCTAAACCATGCTTTCTCAGTTCTCATCATATCAAAACTCCATTATGTTTGAATAAACAGTGCAAAAATGCCTGCATTGTACTTCTGTCTGCTGTGTTAATTCTAAAAACAAACCACCATTGGGAATAAACATGGCTGTACAGTCTTGTTGGTTTCCCCTCAGTGTGCTAAATGTCTGCCTGACGTCTGGATATCTGCAAAACCAGCCCTTCCATGAAGCCGTGTAAAAATATTATCCAAACACTTATCTAAGCATGTTTAAAGATGGATGGTGATGGTTATAATTATCTGTATTTTTCTTCCTTCTGGTTTTTTCCACCCTTTTGCCCTCAGAGGAGTGGTGTGGGTGGTCTGCTATTCACAGACATAATGAAAATCATATTTTGTGGCTTTAACCTCGCTCCATTGTGACATGGCAGCTCCCTCAACCAGGAAAACATTTAAGCATTGAGAAGGGGCCAAGTCAGCAGAAGACCATCTTTCCATGATGCTGTGCAATCAGCTAATACGCCTCCGAATGTAACCCAGACAAAAACGACAAGTCACGGCTACTGTAAGTGCTGTATAATACAATTTGTGATGCATGCTCAAGATCAACAAATGTTCTATTTTATGTATGTCTGTTGCTACACTATAACTGTATGTATTTTTATGTGGCAGCCTTTATGTTCAACACAAATTTCCCTAGGGATAAATAAAATAACCTTGAATCTTTAACAGCTAGATTATGTCACATGGGGTCTCTGATGCTCTTGAAACACAGATGTGACTGCAAACCAGTGAAAAATCTCTATGAAATCATCTCTTCCATCAGTTGGATTATCCTCAGATATCACTCCTGACAATTTCCTTGAACTAATCTTCCAATTTTAAGTTTGATGGCCACTCAGTTGGATTGGTTATCTAAATGATTTTTAAAAATCACTAGTTTTCCTTTCCCTTAAAGTCTCTCTCAATCCCAAATGGCACAACGGATTAAAATCAAGCAAAAGAGATGAGTCCACCTCTTGATCCACAGCATCTAGTTATGCATAAATACAGATTTGCTTTCCTTTTTTTTATTTTATTTTTTTTTTTTTACCGTCACTCCTGCAGGGTCAAACTCCGGGGTCTTGGGGCGCTCAGGCTCTGGGGGTTTGGGGGCTGCTGCAGGTTTGGGCTCTTCCTTCTTCTTGGGGGCCATGGTGAGGAGCTCTCAGGGGAGGACTGACACAGCAGAGGGATCCAGCACACTCTGGATGGAGGTGGCCCATTAGAGGCCGGGCCCCTTTATCCACTGTCCACAGGTGTCACCCCCACCCCCCTCCACGACCCACCGTGCTGCCAACAATAGGGGGAGTACTATAAAAGGCCATGCTTTGTGCTTCTATTTAAGACAAAGGGGGTTGTGTATGTGCATCATCAAGATACCACAGACGAAACCTATATTAGCTGAAATCCCAGGCCTGGAACCTTCTTTGAATCAGGCTTTTTCAATTAACACAAGTGAGACCTCATATAACCTCTCATATCTTGGTCTCGTTTGCCCTGCCTAGTTAACTGAGTAAAGGCAGCTAATTGTCAGAGAGGAGGGGATGAAGAAAGAGATGATTGTTGGATAAGAGGGGATGAAGTTGTTTAAATCACAATGGATATATTGACTCCCAGCGATTGTCTCCATTTATTATTGAAAACTGCAACCGTGTCTAATGAGACAGTATTATTCTTTATCCAGACAAAGGGTGAGAGGATAGGCCTTTGCGATGATCATTTATTTATAGGGCAGATGTTCTGATCTAAAGGATTTGCAGAGCATTAAACTGAAATCCACCTAAAATCAGAATTCACAGAATGCCATTACTGTCGGTATAATTGATTGTATGTGAGCAATTTTCTCCTCCAAGTTGGAGACAAAAGTGTCAAGAAATTAATCAGGGATGACAGAGTGCCACTTTTTGGAGCTGCCACTCATAGCAGAAGGGAAACGGACTTTGGCCCCACAGCTTAAAATTGATTTTCCTTACATTTTGATTGTTTGATGCATCCTTCTTGTGCTAGAGTGTTTTTGTTTATTCCATCTTTTATTTCCATTCCATCTTTTATTTCCATCTGTCTGTGAAGCATTTGCTATCTCTGTTTTGATTAGTGCTATGCAAAGAAAAGTCTGCAAAAAGACTACAAAGCCTGCCTCTCGTGTATTGCAGGTGGAGTAGCTTCACAAGGCCTTGCTTGACAACTCAGATAGAAATCTAAATTCTTCTGATTTTAGATTTAGATTACATATTTTTATGCTCAAGATCATAAAAATAAGTTTTTGTTTACAATGTGTTAACCTGTGTATCAGCCTACTGGAAAGTGCACAATAATAATGCATAAATACTTAATGAAAATACATGATGCAGCCTGCTTACAAGTAACAACAAAAGGCAAATAAAAAACAGTTACGTTTCTTCCAGTTTATATTTACACTGTTTTGTCATTAAATTAATCATCAATGTACACTGTGTATGTACAATACTTTTCCACAGGTTAAGATGCAAGTAAAATGCAATTATGAATAAAAGTGTTTACCGCCTTGTAAAATGTAGAATAAAAGCATGTGCTAATTCTGTTTTAGGGTGGATTTTTTTCTCCTTTAAGTCACAGCAGGATGGCTGATTTAAATAGTCTTTGCATGGCAGGCGAGACTGAAATCATTATAATTATTCCTGGATTTAGCCATTCTGATGGTGGCATACAGACCTACCAGAATAAAAGTGGTTTGCTTAATCCATTATAATACTGTCTCCATAACTTAAGAGGAGGAAGAATTATTGTGTGGTGTGAGCCAAGTGTAGTTTCTCCTGCACTTCAGAGGTTTAATCAAGATGAAGTAGAGTATTTGTTTGTGAACAATATAGCTAACGATGCATGGAAAACAGTAATCTCAGACTGTTTATCTCTTATGAAAGAGGCCAGTGAGTAATTTATTTTTCTTCTGTGTACAGAAAACTCACCTCCTGCCACTCAGACTTCATTGCATCCCTTTGTCTCTGACCTGAAAGATGTCATGTAGTTGACAGCTGCTTTGTGCTTGTATTTAAAGATCCAGTTACTGTTCAGGAGCAGGCTCACACCCATGTCATGTGATAAATGTGACAGCCAGTCTGCTCACTGCTGGCAAATACTGCATTTGACCAAATCAATGTTATGGCACAGCATGCCAAGGTGTGTAAAAATAAGCACACCATTTTTAAATTTGATCTAATCTAGACTGCTTCACTGTCATCTCATCTGAATTGTAAGCCATCGTCACTTTTGTTGGTTTCTCTCAAACGTATTTATAATCCACCAAACACAACATTTGGAAAGTAAATTGTGAATGAGTTTTGAGGTTTTGTTCATAATGAAAGCAAAGACCTATAACTGAATATGAATACTGAATGAGTTAAGAGATTTTCCTTCCTTTAAAAGGATCGATTAGCAAAACCAACAATACCCAGACAAAACAGTATAATTTCTCTGTCAGTCCTGGACTGATGATGATAATCAACTTGTCAAGCACAGTTAAGAAAAACAAAACAAAACAAAAAAACATCCAGACAGCATGACGATTAAAGCAAATTTTAAGAAACTCATTGGAGGATTAAAATATTGGTCAACCCTATTGTGCCTAATTTCAGAGACAAGCTGTAGGCTGCATTAGGTCACTATCGCTGGATAACAGTGGATGATATACCATCACTGAATAATGCCTGAGAAGTGATTTCCAATCTAACCTACAAACATGCAGAGTGGCGCAGCCTGTTAATTTGACTAAAAAGACACACACACCTAACTAATTAGGCTTGCTCTGTAGCTATTCAGCTGCACTGGAAGCCTGCACTCTGCCCCGGGCTCCTGTGGAAGAGATGAGACATCATTGCATAAACTAATCATCAGATTAGTATGAGCCTGAGAATAATAAGTCGTGGCTGCAGTTTGTTCCTCGTTATTCTCAAGCAGCACATGACTGCACTTGTCAGGGTCTGGCCTGGCTAGAGCTAACCTACATAGAGTCACACATAGAAACTTTGTACGTCAGTATGAGTATAAATGGATTTAGCCCTGCATAGCACGTTGCCAACCCCCCCTTGAGATTTTACCAGGTGATTGTCATTGACAGGCTACAGCAACAATGCATGTTATGACCAACCCCACAGGGGGCAAGCTCTTAAAACATCCAAGACCTGTCCAGTCTGCTATTTTGGTGTCAGTCTGTTGTCTGCCTGGTATGTACCTTGGAAAGGCTCCAATCCTTGTACAATGCCAATTGTTACTTGGACCCACCAGACGACCTTCAGTGCAGCTGTAGCAGGCGCGTTTACAGCCTGGATGGATTCAAAGGCTGCTCGGTAGTCGTGCTGTTCGTTTATGTCAGTGAAACAATTGTGCTTTGATTAATCAAGAGGGATTTTGCTGCGGAAAGACAGAGTGCTGCAAGTTACAGTCATAGTGTACAGTATAGTTTGACAAAGTGTCACTCATGCTGTTAAATTCATAGGCAATATATCTCACTCTGCTGCATAGGCTGTAAATGCTGGCTCAGTGTGAAATCCAGTTATGGAAGATATGGAGAGTCCTATTTTCAGAGGGAGGAGGTGGAAGATGAAAAAGAGAAACACTCTGAAATCGTGGCACACTGATAAGAAATGTTGAATCATTTAGGCACTAGTTCACGACACAGGAGCATTTCTGTTCCCGGCTTCTAAGGAACTGTTTAAACATCTGAATTTAGCAAATCAGGGTAGCTGCTTTTGAGCATGTGCATTTTCATATCACAATAGATTTTAGAGTGGTTGAACTTTTATATTCTCTTTTTCGTTAAATGACATAATCCTGAAATTTTAATTAAAACTTTTTTTTGAATACATGAAAAGTGACAAAAACATCACAGTAGTATATGAGATAATAATTGAATCTAACCTGTTCTTACACCACATTTTTACAGCAGTTTTAAACCTGCCCACTCCATCAGTTTCCTTCATGACTTTGGGCAGCTTATTCCATAAAACAACTGCTGAGTATTAAAAGGTTTGCCATGCCAGCAAGTGTTTTAACTCTGTAGGGTACCAAGTCAGTCAAGCTCCTCCTAGTGGCACAACTGTGTGTGTCCCCAACCAGGTAAAAAATAGTTAATAAGATATTTGGGCCCATCCCCCAAACAATGTAAGAATGCAGCTTACTCAGAATTTATCACGTGTATTGGTGATCATTTGACATTTTCTGCACATTTTAACGCTGTTGCCATAATACCAAATCATTTTGTTCACAACAATGGTGATTTTGAATTTTCACACAGCATGATCCTGATCTGTAGTTACAACCATGCAACCAGTCCTTCTTTCCCACTAAGGCACACACAGCTCCACTGAGGCGACACACACTGTGAAAACCCTCAGTGTCAGTGTAAAGTGTGCCAGCTCATCCCCGAGGCAGACCGAGACAATTCTCCTAAACATGCACATTGGATTAGTCGGCCCGCTCCCTCCCACCTGAGGAAACACAGCTTGCCCTTCTTCTAAAAGAATATACTCGCCCCAAGATGGACAGCCCCACAGGAAAAAAAAAAAAAAAAAATACCATCCAGTCTCCCACCGAGCTTATTCAGCATATCAAGTACAGGGGGAAACACGGTTATTTTGAGCAAACACATGTTGAACAGTCTCAGGTAAGCTAAAGGACAACCCATACCTGGATTTGAATCCAGCTTGGCCAGGAGGCCTGGATGCTTCAAAGCCTCTAGTGTTGATAAAGAAGACATTTATAGTAAAAGAAGCATATCCAAGGCTCTCCAAAAATCAGTTTAAAAGACTTTTATTTTTTTTCTGAATGCCGAATCATCCCCCTAAAGTTTATTAGCCCATCAGAGTATTATCATCCAAGATGTAAACCCAGCAGAAACGTTCCATTTGATCTAGAGGCAAAAACATCACTATTTACTCAAAAAGTTTTATTCATTATTTACTTAGAAAGTTTTAAATCTTTTTATAGTTGTAGTTATCTTATAGTTGTCTTTCTAGTTGTGAATGGTCCTTTAGTTCGCAGAAATGGCGAGGTTGCCAGTCTGCACAGGCTTCACTCCAACATAGACTCTGTTTTGCCATGTTGTTTGGCAGACATTTTTATTTGGTAAAGATAATATGAAGACTGTTTTTGTTTGGTGGTGGGGACTCACACAGCAGGGTTTTCTTTAATATATTTTTTTTCATAAGTCATAAATTTTGGCCCCGGCGGACAACATTCGTTCTGCTTTTGCGTGTGTGTGTGTGTGAGAGAGAGAGAGAGAGAGAGCGAGAGAGAGCTGTCAGTTAATGTTTTAGTACCCATCAATGCATAATGTTGCCCTGGGACAACATACAGTAGCATTTACTGAGGCTGTCGTGTCAAGTTTGTAAGTTTTTCTTGGTCCCTTAATAATCGTGTCACCAACATCAACATTTACCGACCATTAGCTTCATGTACAATATCCACCAGCTCTCTGTGAAGCATCACACGTAAAAGAGTTTGAGATCTAATTAGGAAACAGCGTTGTTTATTCAGTTGGTGGCAGCATGTCAGTCTGAGCTGTAACTGGGACCAGTGCCTTCCAGCAGCTGAGCCACAGCGCCCTCCTTTGGTCACAGGGCAACAAACTGGACCGGACACTGCTGTTTATCAATGCAAACCACACATTAAAATCCCCTGTGTCACCTATTTCTCCTGTTTGTTTGTTTTTTTGTTTTGTTTTTTTAGTTTCATCATCTCACATCCCCTACCCCCCTATTTCTCATTTCTTCTATTGAATGTTTCGGATCAACAAAGAAGAGTCTACAGTTATCAATACTGTAAGGGATAATTTGGACATTTGGATTCTGAGCACTGTTGAGCAGCAACATGTGATCACGCTGACATCAAAATAACCTTCTTCATCCCTCACAGCTCCTCCAATCAGTCCTGTCATCTCGGGGTCGTTCTGGCCGAGACCTTTGCTCAAGGGAGACATGTCTTGATTATTAGTCAGGATCTCCCCACTCACTTGGACTTTCTCACATGGCAAAGCCTCATGGAGATGTTTACGTTTCCTGCGTATATGCCCTTGTGGGATATTTTTACCCAGCAAACTGAGAATTGTAGTCAGTAGTCGCCTAATTTGTTTTAGTCAAAACTCTTGTGTTTTAAGCTACACATCTCATTTTCAGGAGAAGCAGTTTGACTCCAGGACCCAATCTGTCAGGATTTAAACTTGACAGCCAGATGTGCTCTTGTTACACGGCAGATCTGTTTGATTAAATCCCCATGCTCTCTGTGTTATTATCTATTTGGTACCTAGCTTGTCCCCCTACACCTCAAAGCCCCCTTTCCTCATGAGTTGATGAGAATTTTTTTTTTAATCTGGTTTCTGTTTGCCACACAGCGCAGAGACAGCTGCTTCAGACTTACAAATGACCCTCTTCTCGCAGCAGATACCCCGGAATCTTCTAATCTGTACTCCTTGACCTCTGTACTGCTTTTCATTATTGATCAGTTGACCCTGTAGACATTGCTCTGTTCATATCATATCTTGCCAACAGGCAGCTCCTTGTTGTCCCAAGCAGGTCAGTAGAGCAAAATTAATCTGTGAAGAGTCCCAAGTTTCCATTCTTAAACCGCATTTTGTTCTTGACTCACATGTTCCCTTTCAGTAATAACAGTTCATGGCTGCATTGGCCTGTAAAACTCAATTATTCCGGTGGCCTCCCTTATACGGGATCCTGTTCTGAGATTTTTTTTTTTAAATAAAATTAAATAAAATAAAGAGTGAATTTATTCTGTATAAGTTTTGTATTTTGGTGATAAGGGCTTTTTTCAGTTCATTGCACCACTCTCCTATTGCAAAACAACTTTGGTTGCTCAGTAATATTATTGACACTATCGGTCAAACATTTGTCCAACCACACTTTCCAGACTCTCATCTTCACCGAAAAAAAAAACATATTTAAAAAACATATTTTTCTGTGTTTGGGTTTGTGCTTATGTGTGCAGCTGCTATGCTTGTTCTTGTATTTGTGTTTGAATTGTAATCCTTCACTGCTTGTTTCTGCATTTCTGCATTTTGAACACGTGCAGACAGAGTTATCTACTCTAAGACTCCTAAATCTTTCACAATGACACATCAGGGTTTGAAGAAACAGAGGTGAAACAAGGAAAATTTTTGCCATCCACAAAATGACCATAATACATCTGCAGGGAGTTGATAAGTGCCAACTGTTCAGTAATTTCTTTGCCCCATGGTGACATCCATATTGTAGCCTTCAAAATCCATTCACCAGCTTGTATTTGGTTTTGGATCCGCAAATGACATTTTTTGTGTCAGTAACAGGTCACCGTGTACCAGAGACCAGTTGCAATGACGGATAAAGGTTAGTAAGGTGTAGATCACTGAATTCCTTGATCCTTTTGAGCCTTACAGTATGTTTCATGACATCAGGCAGGAAGAATCAGCGTTTGAAAAGATAAAGGCCTGCCACTCAACACGGGATCTGCCACTCACATTCAGGGAATCAGAGAAGAGGTTTCCTTAGCCAGCGTAGGCCTGTTCCTCTGGTTCTGGGTGTACCTTTGGGAGATCTGAGTGGGTGAGCTGTCAAGGCAATAAGATTTGCCTTCATATCAGATGAGCTGACCCCGCGCTAACTCAAAATAGACTCCTCTGGGATATTACAGTCATTGTTCTGAGGCGCAAGGGGAATGTGCTTTTCTACGTGTTTGTTGTCTTCAGATCACAATTGAAACGAGAACGATAAAAAAATGAGTGAAAACTCTCACAAAAGAATGTAAATCACGTGTCCAAAAGGTGCATGTTGCTTTTTGGATATAAATGTGTGAAATGTCCCCCTTATCCCGTTTGGAAATGACATTTTCAACCGTGAATCTTTTATTTATTTATTTATTTATTTTTTAATTTTACATGTGAAATTAAGTTTTCATAAGTGAAAGTGCCAAATGTGGATGGCAGGTGAAAACATGCTTACTTGAAATGTTTCTGTGACCATGCCAAGTAAAAATGTGTGAATAGAGGCTTGTTCACTTGGTTTTGAAAGCTGTTAGTAAAACCACAAGAAATGTTCTTTCGCTGGCCAAGATGGCTGCTGGATGCTCTCATCCAATCTTCAGTGATGTCAATGATGACTTGACGTTTGAAGGGATAAAGCACTTTTATATGTCGAGATAATACGTTAATACTTTTCTTGCAGATTCTATATCTGGAGCTTGAGCCTGGCTCCAACTTTCTGGGTTTCCACATCACTGAAAATTGCTCACTTTACTGCAGGCAGTCCAAAGGCATTGACATCTGACTCTCATCATGCAATTGTCATAATAGCGAGAGATGAGGCATCAACAAGTCAACTTACCACAGATTTAGACTTCAATGGCTGTTTCTCTCTAAATTGCAATGAACATTTCACAAATTCTCCCACTGAGCCCCAAAACCTGTCCATCACGTTTTTGTTGAGCATCAAATGCACCCATTTTCCAAGTTGGTGTATTGACATTTGAGTGAAGAGTGTCTCAATACTGACAAGCTCTTCATGCATGACACATTTCATGACTGCCACACAGTGTGCGAGCACCGGTAGAATCAGTCCATTCATCGTGACAATATACTGTCGAACTTGGCTGTCACTGTTGGCTCCCCCAAATCCAACAGCTCTTATACCTCTAAAGAGGCTTAACATCCATCCCACATTAATAACCTCTCATCTATTTTGTTGCCAATAGCGGATGACATTTGCCAAGCACTTTGTGGGAGATTTACCGGAGGTGGATATTAATCATTCCAGATGGAAGTCAAAGATCAGAAGCCATGTGTTTCAATGATAAATATGACAGTGGAGGCTGCAGGACAAGGTCAGCGGGTGAAAATTGAATATCATAGCCAGGGATAATGATAGAGAGATAAAGTGGCTTAAAGTGGCTTATAAAGGTGCTTTTAACCTGCTGAAAGCCTGATTCAAATAATAAACTCGTCAAGCATTTTTCTTTATATTGCTACACTATTAAGACATGGACAAGCATCTAGATTCATTGTAAAAGCTAAAAAGCACCAGTCAGGCTCTAAAGATCTTGAAAACAAATCAGTGTACCTATTGATGCTCTGATGTACATTTGAAAGACAGAAGAGAGGCAGAGAGAGAGAGAGAGAGGGAGAGAATAATAGAGAAAATGGAGTAGAGATTATGCATATGTCACGAACACAGTCAGCTTCCTTAATCCTCTGCAGCTTGCAGTGTGCGGAGCTCCCTACTGAGACGCAGTGGGGTGCAGATTTCCACATGTGCCGGATGAGAAAAGGTACGGTCACATGCCTTGTAGTCGGCAGTTTGCTGATGACAGTTTTCATATTGTTCATTAACTCTCTCCCCATGATGAAGTTATTCATCACAGGAGCGATCGCCTGCACTGTTAGATTGAAAGGTTTGTTAATAATAATAATATCATTATTCCAAGAAGAAGATGAAAACATTAAATGAATAATTGAAAATATGTTATTATAATGTCTGTACAAGTGAGCAACATCATACCACTGACTATGATTAAAAACATGTGGATATGATGTATTGAATGTCATGATTGCCAATTCTATGGAAAAAAAATCTATATTAAGTGCATCTCACGTAGGCTGAACATCATTTTCAAATAGCTTCACCTTATTGGAGTGACAGATGTGTGAGGTTTAGGGCTATTTTGTGTCCAGTAAGCTGTCATGCACGGAAAAAAGCTATTAAAATGACTTACAAATGCCTTTCTGTGCTTGTCTAATTTTTCTGGCGCTCACTGTATTGTACTATGCAGCAAAACTCGCCCACATAACCAGATTAAAATGTACATCACATTCCAAAAAATAAAAAAATATATATATTATT